>PVKC010036078.1:0-13317 GCA_004027635.1 Crocidura indochinensis
AAAAAAAAAGAAGGCATTTTAATCAAGTACATTTAAGGTAACTTCGGTTTGTAACAGGTGTATAGTTTCAGGTGTAAAGCATTATGATTTGATATCTGTATCTACTACATCATGATCATTACAAAAGCATTACAATCTGAACCCATCAGCCTATATTGATCTCCTATAACCATTTTCCTCCCCTTACTAACCCTATCCAATGGTATCCACCAATGTAGTAAACATACATTGTTAGAGTCTTAGATGCCTGAGACAAGAGTAAAAGAGTAAAAGAGGAGCAGTCTGCCTAATAATTTTGGGGACATTATTTTGCTTCAACCGATGTGTACCTATCAACCTCACATAGTTTTTCTTCTGTGGGGGACTGGTCTTTATCTGGGGAGACCTGCTTGAGGCCGGTTCATCCTGTTATGGGTGCCTTAATGGCCTCCAGCTCTAAGAGCTTTTAGTTAGGATGATCCATGCCCAAGGGGACATTTGGACTGCTCCAGTGAAGTGGCATTAGAGGTATAGAAAGCCAGGAAAGAAGAAAAGAGAGGACAGTGAGTTGACTATAAAGGTTCCTTCCCCCCAATCCTAGAGAAAAACAACCAGTTGGTAATGCAATTAGCAATCAGGTTTAAATTACCTTGGCCAAGGGATTCAACTCTCCAGTGGTTCTCGGACCCTGAATGCCAATCACAGTTTTTTTTTATAAGTTTTTGAGATGTACATACATCATTCAATAAATCATTAAGAGACAATGCAGAATATGAAACAATACTTCTTTCAGTTTTTAAACAAAAATATCCTCTCCCATCTCACCTGAATATCATGTATGTAAGCTTATTGCCCCTTTTACTATTTTAATGTTTCTTTCAAGGTATACCTAGTACAATATCTAATTTAAAGAAAATGACAAGGCTAAGGCACTCTTAGCTGCCTCGCTTCTGCCCTTTGCCCAAGATTTAAGGAATGGGCTACCCTGGTGTCCTGTCCATTGTTCTGGCTTTGGGGGCTCTAGTTAAACTTCAAAGATACCCCTTGAGCAGAAGCATGATTAAGATATTTCAATTTCATCATTCATATTTCATGTTCAACAACATAAATTGTTAAGGCTGACCAAAGCTGGCCTGGACCCGGGTTGGGGTTCAGGGTTGGAGATGGCCAAGCCCGGGGAGGCCAAGTCAGAGATGCCAAAGGTCCGAGGAAAGCCCACTGCTCAATTGAGGAGATACAAATCTCGGAGGATGCAATCACAAGTAGGTTTATTCTTTCCAGGATCCTGGGGTGTCACTGTAAGCCAAGAATTTGGTCTGCAGTGAGACCCCAAGAATCCAAATTCACAAACTTTTAACGGAATTCATATGATAATGAGCATGATAATGAGCATACAGGTTGAAGCATTTCATAGGTTTATACAGTTTGAATAATCCAATAATTTTTTACAGAAAAGGCGCAATTTTCTGTCTGTTCAGCCCCTTCATGACATCATTTACCCCCAACTCCTAGGCTGATGACATGCAGAGATGTAGGTTGAACCCTTCAGGTGGTCACCTAATCTATAGGGTGGAGAACCCATCTGCTCAGTCCCTTCATGATATCATTTTACCCCACTCCCAGATTGATGGTATGCAGAGATATGTGCTAAACTCTTCAGGTGGTTTCCCCAATCCACAGGGTGGAGGACACATTCTCCTGGCAGCATAGTGACTAGAGCAATTAGGGGAAGGGAGCCTTGTTCATTATATCAAGCAAGCTAGGGGCAGAAGCGAGAATAGCATTAAACTAGATTTTACCCTTATTTCATACCTATGTGTTATTCTATCTATATCTATGTGTTACTCCTTTTTAGTGACTGTGTGCAATTATTCCTCCCTAATCTTCGAGGGCCATCTGTCCTCTGTGGGGATCTCCTCCTCGAGGGTCGAGGTGTTCCCCTGTTGGAATATAAGATGATTAGTTGGTTTTCCCTTCCTTCAAGGTGTCTGGTGGAAAAATAAGATGTCCTTGCATTCCTTGGAATATCCTTTGTAATTTATAGCCTGGTCTTAGGAATCAGCTGTCTTCTTGGGTATAGTATTTCTTCAAAAGTTACACACTGAAATCCAAAGTTAAAAGGCTACACCAAAATCAAAAGTCACCTCTTTTCCAGACTCAATAAAATCAAAATCACAAAATATCTTTAATAAATTTTAGGTTTAAAAAAGACACAAAGAAAGTACAAAGGAAGACAATGCTATAGGTCCAAAGTAGAATGTTTTATTATTGGACCAGAGGCCACACCCAGCTGTGCTCAGGTTTTACTTCTAGCTCTGAACTCAGAGAAAACTCCTTCAGGCTTCGGGATCAATGTGGGGTTCAGGGATCAACTGCATGGTAGGCAAATGCCTACCTACTGTATTGTATCTCCTGGCACCTACAGTACAGTGCTTTTATAGTTCTTTTGTTTTGTTTTTGTTTGTTTGTTTGTTTGTTTGTTTTGAAGCCAAACCTGGCAGCACTCAAGGGTTATTTCCAGTCAGAAATTACCTGTGGCAGGCTCAGAAGATCATAAGGGACACACAAGGCAAACGTCCTACACAAGCTGAGCTATCATCACTCCAGCCTCAATCGTTCTAGTCTTTCCTACAAGCTTCAAAATTCCTAACTTGTATTTTCAGATGTTTTCGTGAAGGTTCAAAAGGATTAAAACTTGTGCTCTTATTTTATAGGTGCTAAGGAAATAAATCCGGCCAAATTAGCTTTAAAGCCATTTGGCTTTATTTCAAGATTTCAAAACCAGGCAGCAAATGAACTAGTATAGAAGTTCCAAGAAGAGGCTGAACCAAAGAGAAGCCTTTATCATTAGACTGAGGGCAGTAGGAGAGGTTATTAGCAAAATAAAGAATCAATTAGTTCAGACAACACTACATTCCCTCTGGGAAGAGGGGATTATCTCCTAAATAGCTTCCAGGTGGGGCTTTGTATGGAAAACCCAGTGCTTGGGTCAGTGCTGGTGCCAATTTTAGCGTTATCACATCTCAGTTCCTGTGTCCTTTAAGTGGGTCTGTCTACCTGACAAGGGCTAGTGTCTGAGATGAGACTTGAAATAATCACATCTTTGTTTTATCATTTTTTGTTGTTTTATTTTTTGTTTTTTTTGGGGGGTTCACACCCAGCAGCACTTAGGGGTTACTCCTGTTTATTATTTTTCTGAGAATTCATTGCCAGTTCCTCACTCTTCCCTATTCCCCATAACTGAGAAGGTCTTTACTTGCCTTTAAAATCCTCATGTCATGAAAGTTAGCTTTGTTTTCTAAGCTTGGAAATATATATTGATTCTTAGACTTTGTTTTACTGCTTTGTCTTCAAACACTTAATTTCAGAACTGGAATAGTGGCCTAAAACTTGCAGATAGTTTTCAAAAGGAGGTTATGTGAGCATTCTAGGAACTATACACAGGCAAAGTACAAGAACAAAGTTAACTGTTAATTAATGACTTCCTTCCATGAAGGGAAAACTTTCCGTAGATAGTGACCATATATTGCAAAAGTATCTTCAGGCTATATTTGGGTTTTAATATTTAATTTTGGGGTGTTTGCTTTTCTACCCCTCAGAATATTCACTGAAATACCCCTGGCACTATATTTTTAAACTTCTTGCTTTTGTTGTTGTTGTTGATGATGATTTGGGACCCACACCCCAAGTGGTGCTCAGGGTTACTTCTGGCTCTGCACTCAGAAATCACTCCTTGCAGGCTTGGGGGCCATATGGTGTTCCTAAGGCTCCTAAAACGAAGATCTGGTGAAATGCTGGTCTGGAACAAACGTTGATGCAGGAAATAATTCACACAGGGAAGAGGTACAAGAATAGGTTCAGGGGCCATAGAGATAGCACAGTGTTAGGATATTTGCCTTGCACACAACGTACCCAGAATGTATGGTGATTTGAATCCCTACATCCAATATGGTCCCCGAAGCCTCCCAGGAGTGATTTCTAAGCACAGACCCAGGAGTAATGCCTGAGTGCCACTGGGTATGACCCAAAAACCAAACAAAAAAAAAAAAAAAAGAAAGAAGAGGAAGAGGGGGAAGAAGAGGAAGAGGAAGAAGAAAGATGAGGAGGAAGAGGAGGGGAAAAAAGAGGAGGAGGAGGAGGAGGAAGAAGAGGTAAAGGAAGATAGAAGATGGAGGGAAAGGAGTGGAAGGAAGGGGAGGATGAAGAGGAGGAGGAATGGGGAAGAGTTGGAAAAGGGGTATGAGGAGGAGAAAGAAGACGAAGAGGAAGAAGAGGAAGGAGGAGGAGAAGAGGAAGAGGAAGAAGGAGAAGAGTAAGAAGGGGGAGAGGAAGGGGAGAAGGAGAAGGAGGAGTAGAACGAGGAGAAGAGGACAAGGAAGAGGAGGAAGAGGAGGAGAAGGAGGAGAAAGAAGAAGAATCCAGCAAGGAATTCAACCACCCAAGTTTTCTGTTCCTAAGAAGAACGCAGCTCAGTGGAAGTCAGTGGAAGACTGAAGAATGAGTCTCTGCCTTCCTCAGATCCCTGCTTTTATTGATAGAATTAGGTAACACCCTAGGGTGGAAGAGGAATACCAAGTCGGAATTATCCAATATCTGATCACCAGATCACACCCTAGAGTGGAGCACAAATATTGGTATGGTAGGACCAGTAAACACAATATGGGATGCCTGGTATTGAACCCAAGTTTGTCCCAGTTAGTCATCTTGCAAGGCAAAAATGCCCTACCACTGTGATATCACTCTGGCCTCTTCTTACATGCTTTTTATTTTTTAATTAATAAATTTTATTTTGACCAGAATGGATTACAAATCATTCACAGTAGTATTTTAGGTACATAGTGACATTAAATCAGTGACATCCTCACCACCAATGTTGTCCTCCCTTCACCCCTGTTCCCATCATGCATCCCATATCACCCCTCCTTTGCCCTCCCGGGTTTCTAGTACAAGTGGTCCCTTCTGTGTCTAACTTGTTGTAGATTGGGTATAGATTCTGTTGTTGTTGGCTTTGGATTTGGTGTTTAAGTCTGATCATATTTTATTTCTACTCAATGTTCATACGACTGTTTGGTCTTGGTGCCCTTCATTATTTCCCCCTCAGTTTGTGAGGCAGAACAAGAGACTTTTAATTTTGCTTCTTTATTTACTTATTGTCCAAGATAATGTCAAGATTAGAAAGTAACAAGTTCACAATAAGTAAACGTTATAAGAATTTTACTTCTGAGTAAAGTTTACTACAATGGCTCATTTTACATAGATACCACATAAAACCTGTAATTTAAAGAATTTTGAATAAATAAATTAGATATTCAAATGAAGCAAGTGTTTAAATATGAGAGAGTAAAATTGGGTCTGAGAGAAGAAAAAGATGATCTTATCATTTATATTTATACCAGCCAGTGATCATAGGTCTGGAGTGTATGACATGAATTAATTAAAAAAGATTTTTAATTTGATGCCTGAGTTCCAGTTTACAGACCATTGAGTCTCCTGAGCTTAGATACCAACAGGTCACCTGTCTCTAAGAGACATGATCACTGCACTTAAAATTCAATGAGCCAATATGGTGGTGTCCATGCCAAAGGACCTACCAAGATTTAATAACTAACCAAATAACAATTTCAATCTCTCCTCAAAGTGCAAACTTTTAGGTCTATACAATTTATTATTTATTGATTGATTTGTTTGTTTGTCTGTTTGTTTGCTGAACATACTATCAATGCACAGGACTATCTTCTGGCTCTATACTCAGGAATCACTCCTCGAGGGCTCAGGGGACCATCTGGGGTGTTGAGAATCAAACTCAGATTGGCCATGGCAAAACAAGTGCCTTTCCCACTGTCCTATTTCTCTGTCTTTTCAAATTAAAATTCTAAACCAATAAATTTTGAGTGTCTTGATCAAAATTGGTGAGGAAATCTGCATGATAAGATGTGTTGGATTATAGTTCATTTTGTAACATGTAGACTTTAGCAGTAACAAAGTGATAGACAAAATATGAATTGTCCTATAGGTTTCCTTTATATTGGTTGTCAGAGAAGAACATTGTATGACCAGTTTAAAATACTTAATTGTGCTAACTAATCATTTGAAGATCTTGCTAAATTTTCATTTCTAACTTAATTGGTCCCAAATGAGACAGAGGTGGCACTTTTTACAAGCTCCAAGGTAATGAGGCCACTATTGCATGTTTGGTGGGAGTCATGTAGTCTACAACAGTAGTACTTGACTACTTTTATACCCATATATTAGTGAAAAATGAAAATATTCCACAGACTATCAAGTCAGACACAAAATTATTACTTATAATATAAATACAATCAAATTTACATATACATTTATAATATTATGATTACATATTCCCTATATTCCAAGTAGCAATAATCTTTTCTTGTTCCAAAAGGAAATTTCCATGAAATAGCATCAGTTTATAACCACTGGTATACACACACAGCATTTGATATCTTTTGCTCAAACTGACACTTGAAGTCAAATGGGATCATAATCTTATTCCATGCTAGGCACTTCTCCAGAAATACTTGTTCAATAAAATCTTACTGTCACCTTCCATGAGCTGTATACAATGCTAGACTGTGGAGAAAATGAAAATAGAATTCCTGCTTTTGAGGAAATGAGAATGCAATAAGAGAAAGTGATGTATAAACTATATATTGCAATGTCCTAACAAGAGCGCTGCAAGAAAATGTGATTTAACTATGCTAAGTTGACCTACCCAGTAGACAAATTTGATTTCTCAGGTCAAAATAGCAGACACCCAGAAAAACTTGAGACTAAAAGCAAAACAGCTAGATTGATGCATTACGGAAAATTAACAAGAGTGAACAGAGAGAATCTTAGTAGAAAACAAAGAACAGAACACAGATCTGATGAAGAAGTAATCTTATGAGAGTAATTCTAGATTAACAAGTAGTGAATAAAATTAATGAATAAAAATGCATATTCAATGAATTATTAAGATAACATAAAAGGTATGTTTCTTGTCTGACACATACACAGAAAATATGGGTTCAATTCCCAGCTCTTCTTAGGTCAAACAAGCTCCACCAGGCATAATCCTTGAATGCAGAACCAGAAGTAAGCCCTAAGCACAACTTGGTATAACCCAAAAGCAACCAAACAAAAACAGAATAAATTTGGGGCAATTTAAAAGTACCAGTAAAGAAATTTTCACTTTGAAATTTCAGTCCATTTATATATAGACTTAGAATATTTTAAGGGTGTTTCCAGTTTAAATGTTTACATCTTATCACTCAAACCACCCTTTGTCCTAGCTTATCCCAATCACAGTTAAAGAGTTGAAATTGGCACAGTATTCAGAGCAGGCTTTGGGGGGTGGTTATTTTCCCTTTTAATATACAGTTTTGTATTTACTATCCCTCTAAAATTGTTAGCTGCAATCAGATCTCCTCAGCCGGTTTTTAAACATATTTTTCAGACATAAATGTATTCATTTTGAATCCTCCCTCACAAAAATAGTTATTCTGATTTTCTGAATAAATTTTACAGTCATTTCAGTACCATTCACCCATTTGAAACTCCTTAATTACACTCAATATTTAGAACCAAATATAGCATTGCTTCTGAGGATTTGTAAAGCAGATGCATGATTTTCCTTGATTCAGAACAAAGTTCCCTAAAAAATAACTTTAATTTGGGGGTACATTTTTACCATTCAAAGTCCACACACATAGCCCCACGAACATGAGGCAATCACAAGAAATAGGATAATTTTGTTTGCAGCTATTGATTCAGTGACAGCAGAAAGGGGGCTAATAGATCATGGACTACTGGACTCAACAACCTCATCTACATTACTAATATATTGGACTGTGAAATTTCAGTTTGGTCTCTCCTATACCATGGCAACTATGCAAAATATTCCAATGTACTGTGCTCTGATTTTCTACTAGAGTGGGTGCATTGTAGACTGCATAACCATATCTCTACTGTTAGACATGGTCATTCAAGATCCAAGGAATTTACTCATCTAAGTCATGCTAATTTCCCCTTTGACAGAAGTCCATGTGAGTAACAGAGGCACACATAAAATTCAAATTAAACAGATTGTCATTTTCTAACCATATGATGCCAAAGTTCTTTCTGACTCGAGACCAGCACTTCTCAAACTTAAATATTTATTGAAATTACCTGGAAATCATGTTGAATGAATATTTGATTTCAGTGATCAAGAGTTTGCATTTCTCACACGATTCCAGGTGATACCAACGTTACTGATGCTAAAGATCTACAAAACACGTGGAGATACAAGTTCATGTGCAACTTTACTTCTTTCAACAAACTGTGAAATCCTGCAAAATGGAATTTAAGGTGTTACTAGCATTTACCCTCATAAGTAAGCTAAGAAAGACTAACACTGAACTTTTCAACTAGCTGAAGCAAGGAACTAGAGCTTATATCTAACCTTTTTAGATTAGATAAAACCTATGTCCATAGTGAAGGAATACATATTGAGAAAACAGACAAGATCTCTGTTACAGGAGATCTGCCACAAAGAGCTAATCTTGGATGGATGGCCATCAGAGATACTGCAGTAAATAGGTCCACCTTGCTAGGGGAATGTTCTGGAACAAAATGTGAAAAGTCACAAGAAGATTAAACACCAGAAAACATACTTTGAAAATGATTGTGACAGGGGAACTAATTTATCAGAATTGATTCTTTTCTATTGTACTTAACCTTTGAAAATAAAATGTTTTCTCTGTATCTCAAACTAGAGTTGTAAGTGCTGGTATTTCCAAGAGGACTACAAAAAATCTGATTATTTTGTGATATGATGCATAGGATTGAAAGCCCCAAGAACTTTCTGTAGAGTTGGAAATGCTTGAGCCTGGGGCAGAAAATCTACAATAATTCTCAATCTTTATCTTCTCTGTTGCAACCTCTAAGAAATTACAGCACCCAACACATTGTAAAATCCTCTTGGTCCAACTTTCTCTATTTTGATGATATCATTGCATAAGGCATTTAAATATTCTTTTAGACTAAAATTACAAAGTTGGACTTTGATCACTGGGGGGTTCCATACTTGCTTGCTTATCCCACTGCCCATCTTTATCTGAACCTCAAAATTCTATCTGAAAGTCATCAGCAGATTGGATTGCTGGCACTGTGTAAGCCTATTGCTAAATTAGTGATATAAATCTTATTTAAAGTATTCCCTGAACTTTGAGCCCATGGGAAACCTGCTTGTCAACTCTGCCCTAAAGAATTATGTCCATGTATTATTACCTTCTCTAGTTTGCCAATTAATCATCTATTTTAGCAATCCTATGCTAATGCTAGTATACTGGGACTTATTCACAAGCTTTATTTCAGAGAAGCTTTATCAAAAGCATTGCTAAAATCAAGATAAATTATGCCTTTTCATAAATTAACTTAGTTACTTCATCAAAAAATTCAGATTAGTCTGACATGATTTATTTTTAGAGATTCTAGGCTAACACCTGCTCAACAACCCAGATAATTGATTCCATTAGTTTAGAAGAGATTTAACAGCATCTCTTAGTTCTGAAGGAAAGTGCAAACAATTGACCAATCTCTTCCATTAAGTCCAGAAAAAATGCAGAAAATTCTTGTCTGTCAATTATATGTGATAATAGTGTTTACAAAAATATTTTGGAACAGAGAAATAAAAATAGCTACCAGGACACTTTCCTTGCATGCAGCTGACCCAGGTTTGATTCTCAACATTCCATATGGTCCACTGAACCCATCAGGCGTGATTCCTGAGTAGATCCAGGAGTAACTCCTGAGCACCACCAAGTGTGACCTAACCCCTCATTGTAAAAAAGATATTTTCTAATTCCCATTTTTTATAAACTCCCTGTGACAATAGTAAATCTAAATTACTTTGAATAAATTGAGAATACTATTTTTATCATAACAAATAAAAAAACTAAGCCAGGAACTAAGCTTTCCATACCTCTATGTGCCACTTACAGTATCAGTGTCATTGAGTTCTATTGTGAACACTCTTCTCTATCTGAACATTGAGAGGTCATATATAGAGGATAGGGTTGCAATTATTGGTAAATAAATTGTTTACAATAAAATTTGCATACATTTCTGAGAGTCTAAAATGATAGCTAGACTGCAAATTCAAATAATAATTTAGGGGCCAGGAAGATAAATCAACAAACTGGAGCACATGCTTTGCATGTATGACCCAAGAATACAATTCTGAGCACTAGAGAGTCTTCTAAGCACTACCAGGAATGACCCCTAATCATGCAATAATTCAGGTGCATATAGCACTGTCAGCTATGCCACCTTTAAAAATATAACATTAGAGATAGCATGGAGGTGGGGCCGTTTGCCTTGCATGTAGAAGGATAGTGGTTCGAATCCCAGAATCCCATATGATCCCCCGAGCCTGCCAGGAGCTATTTCTGATCTTAGAGCCAGTCCTTGAGTGCTGCCAGGTGTGACCCAAAAATCAAAAATAAAGTAAAATGAAATAAATAAATAAAAATAAAACATTAAAATCAGAATATAATTGCATGCAAGAGAAATGGAGCACTGTGTTAGTGAGATCAAGATTACCTTGACTGGAACACCAAAATACAGAAAGTGTATGAATGAGGATCAATCTTACTGATAACCAGAATCACTCAGTTGAGAAATAGAAGCACGACTGGGACCTTCTCTGATCATTTATCTCATTTCACTTCTCTTCTCTCCAAAGAGCAGCAGAGTTCTCTTGGGCTTACACACAGTCACACACATGATCCTCACAGCTCTCAGACTAACATAAATGGCTTTCTCACAACTGAGCCCACAAGTCATTACTGGTTCAAGGCTAAGACAAATTGGAGGTATTAACTGATTCTCAGCTGAAGCTTCTCTGGGCCAATAAATGATGATTAAAGAGAGGGATATAATAACATCTTGATAAGAAGAATTTGAAGCATATTTTGTTTATATTAGAAGTTTAACCCAACATTTGCTGTAAAATATTTAACCTACATTCCACCTACACTCGTGAAAGTTGTCTAAGTAACGTAAGTACATTGGGGGAGGGTCTTGGGCACTTTAATAGTGGTGAAGTTCATTAACTCTGTATATTAAATGCATAAACAATAACAACATTGTCAATGTATTACCTAAACTATAATTATTATAATAATAATGTTATTAAAAGTAAAGTAACTGAAAATACAGTAAATAGGCTATATTTCTAAATATATTTCTAAATACAGTAAATCAGTAAATAGGCTATATTTCTACAGCTTTTATAATGAATAAACTTAATCTTAATCATAAAATGAGGATTTTTTTCTTTAAAGTACATTTGAATTATTTTGTTGTACTGTGAAACAATGGTCTCTTAAAATTTTAAAATGTAAAATAGTGTAATTTCCAGGGCTCAATTAGCTCAAAACTAATCAATTTTAATTAAAAATAAAACATAAAGAGCAAACATTTCATTAAAGAGAAATTAGAGTACATTTGAAATAAGAATTTAAAAAGAGTGATTCCAGTCTGCAATAGTCTCAGTTGGGTGAAGATATATGACAAATGTTTGAGAGCTGAAGTTTTCTGGAATAGTTTCAGCAACAGGAACAAACTTGAAGCCACAGTGACTATATCTGGGTGTGGTGGCTCCACTCCTAAGTAAAACAAACCAGAGATGCTGAGATTCAGAGAAGGGCCTGAAGCTGGAAATTGGAAGTCAGCCTTGATTGAGGAAATTAATTCTGTATACTGCCCTCTTTACCACACCTACACACACACACACACACACACACACACACACACACACACACTGCAAACAACTATGTTTAACTACAAGCAAAACATCAGAAAGCACAATTCTTTTCCCAATTTTATTGAGGCACTGTGTTTTACAATCTATTTTTCTTAGATATTTAATAATACCTTTATTTAAGCACCATGATTACAAACATGTTTGTAGTTGGGTTTCAGTCATAAAAAGAACAACCCCTTTGCTAGTGCAACATTCTCACCACCAATGCTCCCCATCTCCCTCCTCCCTCACTCCCTGTATTCGAGCCAGGTATTCGAGCGAGGCATTCTACATCACTTACTCATTAATATTGCCATAATAATTGTTAGTGTAGTTATTTTTCAAACTTTATTCACCATATTGTGAACCAGTCCTTCTGGATCTCATCTTTTTTTTGTCTCTGGGAATTATTAAAATAATATCTTTTATTTTTCTTAAAACCCATAGATGAGTAAGACTATTCTGTATCTATTTCCCTCTGCCTTATTTCAATCAGCATAATAGTTCCCATGTCCATACATGTATAGGAAAATTTCATGACCTAATCTCTACTGATGGCTGCATAATATTCCATTGCGTATATGTACCATAAAGGCAGACTAGATGGCATTCTCACCAACAGTGAATAATAGTTCCTTTCTCCCCACACCTCTGCCAGCACTGATTGCTCTTGTTCTTTCTGATGTGTGCCAGTCTCATTGTTGCTTTGATTTCATCTCCCTGATGATTAGTGATATGGAGCATCTTTTATGTGTGCCTTTTGGCCATTTGTATTTCTTGTTTGAGAAATTGTCTGTTTATTTCTTCTCTATTTTTGATGGGGTTATTAGATGCTTTTTTCTTACTAAGTTAGTCAGTATCTTGTATATCTTATATATTTGCACTTTACCTAATGGGTATTGGGTGAATAGTTTCTACCAAATTGTGGGTGACTTTTGTATCCTCTTCACTATTTACTTTGATGTGTAGAAGCTTCTCAGCTTAACATAGTCCCATCTGTTATCTCCTCTCCCACTTGTTTGGAGAATGATGGTTCCTTCTTGGAGCTGCCTTTAGTCTCAAATAATGGAAGTTTTTACCTATGTATTGTTCTATAAACTTACAGTTTTAGGTCTGATATCAAGGTCTTTTTAATCCATTTCATTTGACCTTTGTGCATGGTGTTAGATGGAGGTCTGAGTTTACATTTTTGTATGTGGCTGACCAATTGTTCCAACACCACCAGTTGAAGAGGTTGATTTAAAATAAGCAAATCAATAAAAATAATACATCATATCAACAAAAAGGAAAATAAAAACCAAATGATCATATCAATAGTTGCAGAGAAAGCATTTGATAAGGTCCAAACCTATTCTTAATAAAATTCTCATCAAGATGGGAATGAAAGGAATTTTCTCAATATAGTCAAAGCCTTCTATCACAAGTCAATGGCAGATATTATTTTTAATGGCAATAAGCTAAAAGCCTTTCCTTTAAAATCTGGTATAAGACAAAGCTTCCCTCTTTCACCACTCCTATTCAACATAGCACTGAAATGCTTGCCATAGCAA
>PVKC010036079.1:0-13358 GCA_004027635.1 Crocidura indochinensis
TTGGAACCTTTCCGGTTGCACCCAGTAGTGCTGGGGTGACAGAATGCACATAATGCCAGAATTCTAAACCAGATCAGGTGCATACTAGTCTAACCACAGTACAATCTCCCTGTCCTCATATGCTACCCACTATTGGAGGTATTAGAAGTTATCTATGTCTTTAGGCTTTTGGAGCACTAGGGAAGACAGGAGATGTATTACAAAGTAGCAAATTTTGTAGATAATTTTGAATGTTATTACACAAGTCATTTGTTTATCTATATCAGCGAACAAAGGTGACTTATTTTAACTTCTTTTAATTCTCTGTCCAGAAGGTGTATAGCAGGTGGTAGAATGACCAGGACAGGGAGCTAGAGCTCAGAGGAAGAAAGAAGAGGCCTGAGTGGTCTCCATTGTGGCATTGACCCTTAAGAGCAAGTCACACAGTTATGGTTTCTCTTGTCCATTTGCCAGAATCCTTACCACTATGCATTTATAGTACTTTAAATCAAAAGTTGAATCTTGGATCCATTCTTGACTTAGACTTCCCACATGGTGTGATTCAGCTACTAAACAGGAAAAAATATCATCACTGGAAAACTTTCCTGGATTTTTTGGTAAGCAGTCTCCACAAAAATCACCGAGAGCTTGATTGGGTGCATCATGGGT
Source organism: Crocidura indochinensis (assembly GCA_004027635.1). Classification (NCBI taxonomy): domain Eukaryota; kingdom Metazoa; phylum Chordata; class Mammalia; order Eulipotyphla; family Soricidae; genus Crocidura; species Crocidura indochinensis. Next base: position 649 of record PVKC010036079.1, read on the forward strand.
TCCATTTTGAAAACACGTTGCCTGCAAAATAACCCAGCCACGAGGAAATGTACCTCATGCTTGGCCTTGTGTTTGTTTTCTTAGGAACTTGAAAGGACTCACTGAGTCACCTTTTCTACTCTGAGTCATTTCTAAAACTCAAGGAGAGTGGGACAGAGAAGCAGGTGGTGGAAAGGCTCTGCAAGCCTACAGCCTTGCTTCCATGACCTTTCTACCTGTAGCTCTTGCCTGCAAATTTCTGGGGCTCATTTATCTTTAAGGGAACCCCTACGAGGCTTAATCTGCTCTCAGAAAGGAATAGATGATCATTTGCAGAAGTGGAGGGTATACATAGAGCCAGACCTTCATCTTTCTCTCCAAGGGAGCTGCCACCTGGATGTGGCCTCTACTCACTCCACCCTAATACCCAACACTGTCTGTTTCCCCCTGCACCTCCATGTCTAGATTTGGGACTCATTGAGAGCCTGGTTTTTCTTCATTCTTGGCTTGTGATCCTGCTTTCACTTCCCAGTTGGACTACTGCAGCAGCCTTCTTCAAAGGTGGTTCCTTCCTGCAAACATTTCTTGCTAGACATATGCCTTTCCAAATTCACAGAAATCTAATTTTGGAATAAGTACCTGAAATTTTACGTCCAATACTTAATAGTAGCATGAAGTTGGACAAATGAGCTTAACCACTCTAAATCTCTTTTTTTCTAGTGTATTCTGGAGATCATGACCATTCCAGAGAGTTCTAAGAATGAAATGAGTTGATTTCTGCATAGTATTTGTCAGGGTACCTAACAACAGTGGCATATTGAGTAACTACTACTCTCATTGTATCTTTATGGGCATAGAAGTTTAGAATGTGCACTTTGGGGGCATAGTACAGAAAGATATTATAGAGCTTAAGTCCCTTGCATAGAGACCAAGTTCATTCCTCAGCACTCCAACATCCCCAAACAATACTGGGAGTGATTTCTAAGTACAGAGACAGGTGTAGACTCTGAGCACCATCAGGTTTGGCTGAAATCTGTCATCTCCCATTCCCCCCAAAAAAAGGAAAAATAAAAGGTTTTCTTTTATGCAACCAGGGCTATGTATCATGGAAAGTCCCATAACTGTCATAAGTGTCTGAACTTTCAAGAACCAGACCTGGCCTCCAGTCTTCTGGCTGGTGTTGCAAGTTGAATGCAGCTGTTATGTGGGGAAGTTCTTTGCTTGAGACTAGGAGTACTAGTCTCCTGGGAGTGTGTGAGTGTCGCTGGAGGAGGATGCAGTCTCAGTGGTCAGTCTTCAGCCAACTTGCTAGACTCAAGATCTAAAGCAAGAGCAGTGTCCTGCCTTCTGAACTTTGTATTCTTGGAAAAATGAAAAGCAATTTCACACAGGAGTCTTTGGCCCTGTCTCATAAGCAGCACCAAACTTAGAACTGAAGATTGAACATGAAATAGCAAACAGAAGCAAGGCAGACAGGCACTCACACCTGGCTCCTAGGAATGAACAAAACAGATGCCCGGGAAGTCAGGGAGAAGTCGTGTGTGAGAATAGAGTCTTATGGATTTCCCATTCTGACTCCAGCAGCTCCTAGAAGTCTTTCACAGTGAGGAAGAGCCCCCTTAGGACAGCTGCAGCAGCTGGGCACCTGCGTGGGGAGCCACACCCGGTTGTCCCGGGAATACTCTGATTTATGAAGAGTGGGGTCTGAGCTCAGCTGCATTCTTGTGACTGGGATCAAAAGGGCTTTCTCGCTGACTGCAGATCACATCCCAGGAATCCTCCCTAGACAGAACATTCCTGAGAATGAATGTAGCCTTGGCCATAGCCCATGGGTGGAATCAGAGCAGGAGGGCACATCTCTAGGAGGATGGCATTTTTAGTACTCTAGAAGAGTTGTATGAACCCCCACATAAGAGAATTATAGATTGGGGAGTGGAGAAATTATGATTTTTCCCCTCTTGCTTAAGGGCAACCTGTTTAGTTGAAAATGATCTAAACTGAATGTTCATCCTGACAAATGACTTCACTTTTTGGGATTTCACATCTTCCTTTGTGAAAAAGGAATGTTGGATTAGAATCAGAGAGACTGTTCTTAAGGCTGTTTGTCACAGTCTTCACTATTCCCTATTGTCTTGTATATGGATTGCTTCACTCTTTTATCCACCTCCTTAATCCCATTAGGAATTTGACTTGTAATCATTAGACTAGAAAATCTCTAAATCCTATACTCCACCTCACCTCCCAGCTCTGACATCCTTAAAAATCAGTCCCAGGAGCAGAGTGATAGTACAGAAGGTAGTGTGTTTGCCTTGCACATGGCCCACCCAGGTTTGATCCCTGGCATCCCATATGGTCTCTGACTTCTCCAGGATTAGTAATCAGTGATCTCAGAGTTATGAATGGCCCAAGTGCACCTGCTGTGTGTGTCCAAACAAACAAACTGTAGTCATTTATTTATTGTTTTTTTTTTGGGGGGTGCAGGGAGATATCTAGTTGTGCTCAGGGTTTACGTCTGGCTTTGCACTGAAGGGTCATTCCTGGGAAGTCTTTGTGGACCATATGGGGTGGTAGGTATTGAACTCAGACTGGGAATTGCAAGTCAAGCATCCTAACTGCTATACTATGTCTCTGGCTCCTTTAAAATCAAAGTTGTACACAGATGTTCATAATTCTATAGGTAGGATATTTAATTTCGTGGTTGTAGGGTATTATATGCCTTCTTGACAACTAGGAGGAGGGAATGGACACAGGTTGACTTGGTTGGGGTCCCTGTGAATGGAAGCATGTCTAGCAATTCCATAGTAGACAAAGAGTAATAGTGGTGAGTGGAAAAAACTGCTTACAGGGTGATATGTTCAAGATATTCCACTGTTGTATTTTCCGGGTTAGTCTCAAAGTTGGCTTGCTCACTTGCTCAAGGGTAGCTTATTTCTAAAAGGGTCAGCAAAATTGTGCTTTCTCCTCCATTGGGGTGTGGAAGCCTGGCAGAGAGAAGAAAGGAATGAGGAGTGTCCAACTTTCTTCTGCCAGCCAATTCCACTTATGCAATTTCCAGTTGTGTACATCTGTAATAATAAGGGAAAAATCCTCGATATAATAGGAGTTCCAAGTCTCCCTTTGGAGGATGGAAGAGATATTGAACTGAAAATGAGTTAGTATGAAGCAGAAGGTCTAAGCAGTCCTCCCTTTGTTTTTATTTCATTTTTGATGAAGTCACAGCCAAGAATTTTGTTTGATGAGGAAATAAATTGTGTCATACTTGTAAGTCTAAGAAGATAGCAAAGTCATATTTTTATAAACTATTTAAGACAAATACTAATAGCTGGATGTTTTGTGCATTCTATTTCTAGGATAATAACTTAAAGTTTTATTTAGATAAGAATATTATACAGGGGTTAAGGTGCTTTCCTTGCATGTGGCTGACCCTGGTTCAATCTCTGGCACCTCATGTGATCCCCAAGCACCATGATTCCTGAGCACAGAACAAGGAGTAATACCTGAGTAATGTTAGGTTTGGACTCCAAACCCAATATCCCCATGATATCTTTTGGAATATATATGAATAAACTTTTTGCTTATTAATGATCAATATAGTTATATAAACTTCTTGAAATTATCTACCATGTAAAATAATTTAGTTAGACATATATTTTTCTTTTTCTTTTTTTTTGGAGGGGGGGCACACCGGTGATGCTCAAGGGTTACTCCTGGCTATGTGCTCAGAATTCACTCTTGGCTGGGGGTTATATGGGATGCCGGGGGATCTAACCACAGTTTGTCCTGTGTCAGCTGTGTGCAAGGCTACCGCTTGTGCCACCGCTCCTGTCCAAGACTTATTTTTTATTCTCACGGTTTACAAAATAATTTTATCAAAATGTATCTGTAGGAAGCCCTGACAGCTAAAACCCTGCCTCACAAACACAGTTGCCATGTATGCATTCAGCCAGCTTCATAGACTCACTCTAATCTCAAAAGAGATATGTACCACGCTGTGAAAAATCATGGGAATACCAGTCGTGCAACTGAAAACAGCAAAATCAGGAGAAGAGGGTTAGGTCAAGTTCCTGCCTTGCTGAAACCACACTAGCTGTACTCACCACCCATAATCATCACTTTGGCAATGCCCAGCTTCACCATTTAACTACTAATCTCTGCAGAGATGCAAAAATGACCCCAAATCCAGAAATGATGGTATTTGGGCTGACATCACCAGAACTTTTTGGAGTGAATGTGGGTACCCTTTTCACCTTCCTAAAATTCTGGAAACCCTGGCATTCCCTACGAAAACCTCAATTTCAGCCACCCCTACAAAAATCTCAATATCAACGACAGAGTTTGAAGTTCCTGAACCACAAGGCCATATATATGACAACTCCAAATTCTTTCAATACAATCATCCCAGTAGGAGCACACAAACTTAGACATCAGCATGGGTTTGAAGCCACCTATTGGTCAGAAACAAAACAAATAACAGAAAATCAACGAGCAACAAGTTGCATAGTAAATCTCTGACAGTGATTTAATGACCTCATTGTGAATACATTAATTTTCAAAGATTTTCTTATTGATTCACCTTAAAAACTAGCTTCACTATCATTTACTTATAAACAAGCAACATAAAATGTATTCTTTCTTGCCTGCCAATGTGATAGCCTTGGGAATAGGTGTGAATCTAGGGACAACGGTGAAGAGAATTTTATATTAGTGGTGGTTTTGATCTTGGAAGGTGAGTGGCAGAAACAAATATATTATGAGCAACTATGTAATGCATGATCTTTAAATAAAATAATTTATAAAAAATTAAAAATGTATCTGTGACATCCAACGTTTTCTCTGAGTCCTTCCACAAGACGACATGGAGCCTATTCTCACCTCTGTCTTAGAAATGACTGAATGTCTAAGCTTTCTCAAATTTACAATTTGACCCCAATTAATAAACTATTAGTTTATTAATAAACTATTAGCAATTAATAAACTATTAGGGAATTATTTTGCTTTTTATTTATTCTGTATGCAAATGGTTATGACCCATACTATGTGATCTAAAACTCTGTGACTTTCAATATATGTTTTAAACTTTTCCTTTGCAAAGATATAAGATGTATATAATTAATCTAGGTTAATTTTTTTGGTGTTATTTTCTTTTCATTTTTTTAAACCCTACTCTAGGAGCCAGTGAAATTGCTAAAAGAGATATATCATATACCTTAGAAGTTTGAGGCCCCAAATTGGATTTCTGGTATTGCCTGGATCTCCAGCACCATAGTTATAGCCAAGTTGTTCTTGGCTACTGAGTTTGCGCATTACATTTTCAGGTCCAAGTGTGTGGTCCATATAGCTATGTACAGTTAAGTCAAACATTCTTAGCTGCATGAACAGCTAAGAATAGTCACAAATTTATATATATTAACATGTATTAAGAATTTGTAGTATACAGTTATTTCATGTCACTTTGTAGAAATTTTGGGCAAAAAACTTATGCCTTAGTATAAAATAAATCCCCACATTGTGAAATCACCTCATATACAGTGTTTACACTCTCAGTCAGACAGGTCTGATATAAGAAGCCATAAAGGATTAATAAACTAAGCCAGTCAGGAGAGGGTCATGGAGTCAGTTGCTTCTCCTATGTGGTCAATTGTATTCCAAAGCCAGACTGCTCTTTCTTTATTCTCTCACCATGTGGGGGAGGGTTGAGTGATTCAGGTGGGCTTTTAAATATTAAAGGGATAGATATTCAAAGGTAAAGGAAAGATGAGGAAATGCCTTTGTTTTGGATTAATAATTGGGTGTCAACTTACAATTTCACACTTTTTGTTCAAAACAAAAAATATTGAGAAAGGCTACAAAAGTTTTGTTCTACTGCTCTTTGCCAGAGGTGGGAACCCCAAATCAGAACTTATAAAAAGTGGTTGTTATTTTGCACAGGTACAGTAAAATTTGGCTATAAAAGCATCAAAGGTTAGATTTTATACATCATTCTCAAAACAGTCTTTTCCATATCTTTGTTTTGTACATACCACAAATTTTTCATAGACTTTTTAATAAGCATTAGACCCTTTCTGTAGATACACTTAAATTGAAAATTCTTAAACATTCTACACTGAGCACAGCAATATGAATCTAGAACATCTGAGTTCCTTTTCCACAAACTTCTCTTAAACAAAATCACAAGAACATTTATGCAGATATATAGACAGCTTGAAAATAAGTTTGCTAAAACATTTTTATAACGAGCCCTGAAATAAGAGTCTATAGTATCCAAGTTCCTATTACATTGACTTCTGTGGACAAAGACATTAGAACATTTTTGCAAATATAATTTGAGAATAAGTTGCTACTTATACATACACAAACAAGCATCACTGGAATTAGGAAACATTTCCAATTGGATAACTAAGAACTATTTAAAATCTAACAACATTATGCATTTCCCCACAACTGTGCAAACTAGTTTTAAACCACTAAAGTTGAATGCATAATTATCTGTTTGCAGTGGGGTAGAGAACAAGAGTAGCTTTTAAGATCTATTTAGGTAGAACACACAGTTTAACCAGCAATATAGTGACGAATGCAAATAGGGTCAAGAGATTAACCTAGAAGAAAGTTGCTGGAGGTTCTAAAAAGCAGCTACTTTTTAGCTGGAATTAGGCTGGGCTTGGATTCTCCATCTTCACTTTCTTTGGTATGCTGCTGGGATCTCCTGATATGGAAAGGCTTTCGGTGCCTGGGCTAGAATCTGGGTGGGGAGACCAGATCATCCCTTTGTTGTTGGTCCCCTTCTAATGGGGCTTTCTCTTTGACTTCTAGCCTATCAGTGGCCTCAATAAGTTTCTGCACATTGGGGGTGCCAAGGTCATTACACAAAGCACCTTTAGTAGAAGAAGGTGGTGAGCCCCGGCCTCTGGGATGCTGTTCCAATCCTTCAGCTCTCTCCCCTTCACTGCCTGCTTCTGTCACACCTGAGGTGACCTCTCCACATTCAGAACAGGGACCATGCCTTGTGCACTGCTGTTCTGGTGAAGGGCACTGCACATTCAGTCCAGTTCAAGGAAGCTGTCATGGTGATTATCCACCAGTGGGCCAAATCACTCACCATTTTTGGGAATCTTATTGGGTTGTTGGGTTCAGGCATCAGTTGTAAAATTCCCACATTGTGAAATTACCCCAGATGCCAAGTTTCTATCCCCAGTTGAACAGATCTGATGCAGGTAGCTGTGAAGGATTAATAAATCAAGCTAGTCAGGAGAGAGTCATGGAGTCAGTTGCTTCTCCCTCATGGTCTCTCTACATGCCAAAGCCAGACTGCTCTTTCTTTATTCTCCCAATACAAAATCCAACAGGTGAGGGAGGGTCAAGTGTTCTAGGTAGGCTTTTACATATCAAAGGGATACGTTTAAAGGGAAAGGAAAGCTGGGGGAATGCCTTTCTTTTGGGTTAATAGCCGAATGTCATCTTATATCTTAATTTTTGAAAAATAGAAACTTAGAAATAAAAATTTAGAAAATCGAAATTGTTTCTTCTGAAAATAGAGGCCATATATAATATTGAGCATTATAACTTTTTCAAATAATTTAGTAATGCAAGCTGGAAGTAGCCTCTGAGCACCCCAAGAACTAAAGGAAAAAAACTTGTGAAGAACAATTTGATAGCAGCCACTGCATTTCAACCATCAGCTGAGGACACAGGAACGAAACAGTCCTGTATCACTTGGGTTAGCTTTTGCAGAATTTGTAAATGAAAGGAATGAAAAATTCTCTGCTTGTGTAAATTCTGCATCTGCTATTTCTTACAGGAGCTTTCCCTAGGGCATAAGTGACCGAAGCAGCAAAGTTAGTAGAGAAACAGGTGTGCCTATTCAAGGAGAAAGTCAATATTTTTAAAAAATTATCTCCCTTGTACCATGGCACCCTTTCAAGAAGAGATTAATAACCCAGCATCCCTATAGGCAGTGCCAAGACTTTGCCTGGACTTTCCAATCCGAAATTTGGCAAATTCAAGACAGAAGATGACCCCTGCAGGCAAAGAGGGTTGAAATTCATGCTATGCTCTGTGTGGTATGCAGATTTTCTTGGGTTTTAGATTACTGAATTCTTTTCCCAATTTAGGGAAAGAGGACCGTGCTTACCTGGTATATGATTTCAAACTAGAACTGCTTGGTGTATACAGCAGAACAGGACAATTGTGGAGCTCTTTATTTTTTGTTTTTGTTTTGGGGCCACACTCAGCAGCCCTCAGGAATCACTCCTGGGGATCTGGAGAGCATATGGGAAGAACTGAAGTCAGCCTTGTGCAAGGCAAAATCCTACCTGCTGTGCTATCACTCTGGCCCCAAAACTATATTTTTGTTTATTGGAGTCACTTTCTAAGAATATAAGGCTACTAGGGATGGCAAGTCAGAGCTAAAACATAAACTGCTTAATGTTTAATTTTAAAGGAGAGTGACAAACCCACAAAGGAGAATCAGAGAATACCTAAAAGTCACATTGTTAGGTGAAGACAATAGGACCCAGATTCTATCGATCTTAACCCTTGAGAGTTTGGAAACTGGATTTTGTCAGTATCAAGAACTCTGGAAGATGACTGAATGCTTATAAAACTATAAATTTAATACCAAAATATGTAACTCTCTTCTAGAGTATTCACATGTGCTACTCTTTATAGGATGGCTACAGTGAAAGCTAAAATAAAATCAAAAGGTTGTTTGATGAGTATGAGAGTGAATTAATCTATTTAAATATCTATCTATTTAACCTGGTGTGTTCCCAGTAGAATTAGAATATGCTCTCCCCACTTCCACCAATTGTCAGAACCAATTCCTTCTTCTTTGGGCAACTTCAGTGGCTTCTTATAACAGTTGAAATTTCCTAATATTTTCTATATTCTGATAACCAAGTAGTGAGTCCAGTGACTCACCAGTCCTACTTCATATCCTCAGTATGTGGATTCATTGTGCTCATTAAAATTTCTGAGCAATCTTATTACTTTCACATTTTACAAACAGACTTGACTAAAGTACACTTCCTTTGTGGACTACCCACGAAGAGAAACTGGGAATTCCTGGCAATACTTTTGGTAAATGCCATAGCCATGCATGCTGCCAACTGGACAACAGCCAAGTTCCCTAAAAGTCTTGTGTTTGCCTGGGTAACACCCAGAATTTTGTGATTGCTTTATTATTGGCATAAGTCCTGTCTACAAGAACAGAAAACCCAAGAAGCAAAAGGAAACAGGGTAAACCTAAAGAAAGGTTATTAGTCCTTGTGTGAATTAAATCCAAGAGGCTTAACTATGTGGTTTCTAAATTTTCTAGTCCTAAATAAATAAGCATAATGGTAAAGAAAATAATATTTCTTTGTTGAGATTTAATACCTTTTTCTCCTATAACATGGAAAAAAGATAATTTTACATAACATGTAAAGATTTTTTTGAGTTTGTGTGAGTCATTAGGAGTTTATTTGTAATGGCGTTTAATCCTTAGCAACAGGCTTACTGGGAAAAGGTCAGAAATTCCAGTGTTAGAAATGTTAGGTTGTTTCCTTCAGCAAGAGATTGACTTTCTGAGCTTTAGACTCATCTTCATCAATTAAAACAGAACTTACATTGTTGGTTCCTGATGTCTTTATGAGGCTTAATGGTTGAGTAACATTGCTATCCAGCAGTGCTTCATGGTGTACAAAGCCTTTTACATACCTTGTTTCTTTTTTTATTTTCCCAAGTAATGCTATGTAGAAGATACATTAGAAGCAGATATTCAAGTGTAAAGAAGTAAATAGCTTGTTTAAGCTATTATGATAGAACTTTGCTAAACTGTTACATGCAGATATCTTGAGAATTTAAGTTTTCAATCCAAGTTTTTTTTTTGGAGGGGGTGGCTTTTTGGGCCATGCCCTGTGACACTCAGGGGTTACTCCTAGCTATGTGCTCAAAAATTGCTCCTGGTTTGGGGGGACCATATAAGACACCCAAGGATCGAATCATGGTCTGTCCTAGGCTAGTGGCATGCAAGGCAAATGCCCTATTGCTGCACCACTGCTCCAGCCCCTCAATCCATGTTTTAAAATAAATTTAGTTTTCGTTTTATTTGACATAAAGAGGTGTTAAGAATCTAAATTAATTCCCATGAAAGCATAAAACAGTGGGAAAAGGCAGATAAGATGGCTCTTTAGGGGAAAATAGTCTCAGTTACAATTTATATATTATTAAATATAAGGGTTTTTTTTGTTGTTGTTGTTGTTAGATCACTATTTAGGAAGATCTGTGCAATGCTGGATAATCACTGCATAGAGTTTTGGTTTTTGCTGATGTTTTCATGCTATTATACTTTATAGTATGTGCCATATTAAATTGGACTATATTTTATAGCAAGCAGTTGCCAATACCCAACCTTTCAGTTGGTTAATGTGATTGTCTCATATTGTCATGGTCTCACATGATGAAACTTATCTTCCCATGGTTGAATAAGACATTTCAGCCCCTCAAGTCCCCAGGAGTTATATCTATAATCTGGACTCTGTCACTGTATGACCCATGCAATGGCAGAGATGGCATGAAAGGAATTAGTCTTCTGCTGGGCTGGAGATAGCTGGGGAAGGACCTGGGATTGAGATTGCTACTGGATATTCTCCCTTGAGAAACCTCTGGGCTGCAATTGGCCATTGTTCTTAGGTTTGTGGTAGGAGTGTGTTTTCAATTTTGGGCCTTTTTAGAGTCCTGAGTCCCAATACTTTTCCAATTAAACTTCCATGTGATCTTCTCAGAGTGTGAACTTTTGTTAGTAATATGAAATTTGTTATGGAACTATTGTCTCATTGCAATGCCTGGCACTCAATCAGGTGCAAAGAAGATGCATAAGGAATGTTGACAGAATGGGGTATTATTGTGAAACTGTTTAGTGGCAGTGGGTATATCCTGATATATATTTTCATTTTGTATTTGAGCCACAGCCAGCATTGCTTAGGGGTTACTCCTTGTTCTTCACTCAGGAATTACTCCTGGAGATACTTGGGAGACAATATGGGATGCTGGGGATCAAATTCTGGATGGAATGTGTTAAAGGGAAGTATACCTATTGAACTATCTCTCCTCTTCCTGCTATATAATTTTAAGCTTTGGTCTCTTGAAGTTTTTACCCAGGGATTTTGAGGAAGAGCATTTTCATTTCTGTTGCCTACTAGAGTATTGTTTATATTAATATGTCTGTTATCCACTTTGTTTTGAGGGACTGTTACTGAAGTCAGTAACTGACTGAAGTCAGTGAGTTGGTTTTACTATTATTATTATTATTATTATTATTATTATTATTTTGGCCTTACCTGGTGGCACTCATGGGTACTCTTGGCTATGCACTCATAAATTACTCCTACAGGCTCTGAGGACTTGATGGGATGCTGGGGGTTGAATTTAGGTCAGTCACATGCAAGGCAAATGCCCTACAAACCTATTGCTCCAGTCCCTGAAGTCAGTGAATTTTTAACCAAGTTTGATTTCCTCATAATTAGGTGAACAAGTGTTATTCATTTCTGCTTATCAGAAGAAGATTTGAAATGTCTATGGCCTAGGATTAGCCTTTCAATTAAAATGGATATTTTCTAGTATAAAATCTCCCTAAAAATTGCTTCATCTGATGCTGGAGAGATAGCACTGTGGTAGGACATTTGCCTTGCATGCAGCAAATCCAGGATGAACAGTGGTTAGAACCTCAGCTTCCCACATGGTCTCCAGTGCCTGCCAGGGGCAATTTCTGCATGCAGAGCCAGGAGTGACCCCTGAGCACTGTTGGTGTGACTCCCTTCCAAAAACAAAACAAAATAAACAAAAAAACTGCTTCCTCTTTTTTAGGGATTAATGTCTCCAAAAGTCCAAAGGGCAATTTGAAAATTTATCATTTTTGTTTTCTATTTCAACATTTTTTTACTATTTACAAGAAACTGGTATTGTACAGGGCTCTGTCTGTCACCCATTCCTCAGTTCCTTGTAAACTCCAAAGAATGAAGTTTTATAAGATTTATCCCAGAAGGTCTAAAAAAATAAGAGACTTCTTTGTTGGGCCGATTTTTCACTGATTTTTCTTAGCAGTTCTACAGTTCTGCTTGAGTATCTTTTGGCTTCCCACGAACACTCAGGAAAAATCCTGAGTAGAAAAATTTCAAATATTATATTTGGAAATTGGTCTGTACTTGGAAAGAGACTAGGTAAGTGAGAAGCCAGAGAAAGAGACTGGAATTTTCATTCCACTTCTCCTGTTTGAGTGGCCTTCCTGGGGGCTCCCCAACTCCTGCTCAGTCTTTGTATGAAAGGTACAAATATTTTGACTTTCTACAAGAAAATCATCAGTATGCTGGTTTAAGATACAGTCTTTGTAAAAAGCTATTAATCAAGGGGAATGTTACTAAAAAAGACCTTAACCTATTTGAAGTTGTTTTGTGGAGACTTTTTTTCCTTTTCTTTTTCTTTTTTTTTTTTTTACACTAGATTTAAAAAGGCATTCTGATGGTCTGGCAATCTCACAGGTCAGTGCTCTTAAGGTCTGTCTTATCTGGTAACAGGACATTTAAAAGATAAAATTGACACTTCATTTGAATCCCACCCCAGCAGTCAGATTTTGGTGGCACTTTTCTTTGTCAAGAAGTAGAATGAAATGTGCAAGAAACAGATTTTTGTTTTTAAAACAACAGCTGCTAAGTTACCACTATCATCTACCTTCTGTTACCAAGTCTTGGGCAGATAGC
>PVKC010036080.1:0-13308 GCA_004027635.1 Crocidura indochinensis
AGTAGCACACATGTTGTTATGAACTGGATGTTGACTTTGGTGCATCTCAATGTGTTATTTCATTCGGCAGTAACTCAACACTATGCAGCAGATTTCAAAGATTTTAAGATGGCTTTGAGTGATTGTGGCCATTAGTTGGGCTCCTGCCAAATGGCTGGCTTCATGTGTAACTGACATCTGTCCTCTACACCTACCTGATCTCCCACGGCTGAGCTTTAGCACCTCTTGTCCTGGTGTCTTCTTCCACTAGGACCAGCAAATCCCAATAAGTATCTTTCAAAACATAGTATTTATCAGGTAGGTGAGTTCTCAGAGAATAAGAGAAAAATTCATAACACACAAATTTGAAAGTTCTGGCCACATTTGCCAGTGAAGACATGAGATTTAGGTAACTGCCAAAATGTGATTCACTTGCCATATCCAAAGTGAAAAGCTCCTGAGAATATAGTCACAGAGAAATATCAATGCCCAAAGCACATGACCATTAGCAATGCCCAAAGCACGTGACCATTAGCAAGAATAGTCTCTCTCTCTCTCTCTCTCTCTCTCTCTCTCTCTCTCACACACACACACACACATTCTCACCATAGTAAACACATTGCATGGGACAGTTACTCTGAAGGCATGCAAGAGAACTTGATAGGGGAAACAAAGAATAGACATGAAAGTGTGATTAAATTATTAGCTTTCTCTTATGAGATTGAAGTACTTTTGTTTTTAAGTTTATGAATATTTAAAAGTAAAGAGGGCCTGGGAGAGAATTTCAGGCCCTGGTATACATGCTTGGCTTGTGTGAGTCTTGGATTTGATTTCTAGCAACACCTGGATCCCTGAGTCCCACTAGGAGTGACCCCTCTCCCCCAAATTATGTAGTACAATAGTCCACAAACAGAAAGCAAAAGCAAAATCTAGGGGCCCAGGGATAACTTAGTGGCATAAAGTTAAGAGTTGCACAGCCAACCTCACAGTGGATACAGGTGGTTTGTAACCCTGGACATCACGACAAAGTATGAAACTTCCCAAGCTTTATCTTCACATGTATTTAAGATCACATCTAAAAAGCACATGAGAAAGCTGGAGCGATAATACATCAAGTAGGGCCCTTGTCTTGCAAGCTGCTGATCCAGATTTGTTCCCCAGCATCCCATATGGTCGGTCCCCTAAGCAACTGGCAGGAATGATTCCTGAGTACAGAGCCAGGAGTAACTCTTGAGTTTTACAATGGGCAATAAAAAAGAAATGGTCATTCTATATTATATTTTATATTCCATATTATATTCTATAACTATTTGTGTCAGCTAAAGAGTTTGCTCTGGCTCAGCCATGTTCATCGAAAACCATGTCTTGGAACCAGAGAGAAAAGTAGTGAGTAGGATACTTGTGTTTTTAGCAACTGACTTGGATTCAATTTCTGGCATTGTAAAGGGTCCTTCATGCATCACCAGGAGTGATCTCTTAGTGTTGAGTCAGGAGTAGGCTCTGAGCACTGCTGGGTATGGTCCCCAAAACCATATCAAGCACAAAGATAAAATTCCTAAATGGGATATGACTGTGGTAAAAGGTAAAAGGAGGGAGTAGAGACACTCTCCCCTGGCAAAGATAGGATCCTCTTTGCAAGTTTCATAATGATATGCTCTTGCTGTTCATTAATTGCAAGGGAACCCGGCTGGCTCTAGTTCCCTGACCTGCTGAGAGGGCATGACAGAATTCCAGATTCACATGAAGGATGGGCCCTGGCCACGGCACCCATCAGAGTGTGTGATAGTGGCTAGGTTGCAGGTCAGAGCTATCTACCTCCTGCCCCCCAACCTTTCAGGCTGCATGTGATTAAATGATGTGCAGCCTGGACAAAGTGATCCCTGCCTCTTAGCTAAGAGGCTGCTCACTTGAAGCAAAATTCTTTCTTTTTTTTTTTAAATTATTTTTAATTGAATCACCATGTATGAGATACAATTACAAAGTTGTTCATGTTTAAGTTTCAACATCCATTCCTTTACCAGTACACATTTACTGCCACTAATGTTTTCCTCCCACCCTCCTTGTTTGCCTGGCTCTATGGCAGACATTTTTTCTTCTCTTTCTTTCTGTCTGTTGCCCACCCCCTTTAGAAATTGTGGTTTGCAGTATTGTACTGAAAGAGTATTATGCATATCAATTTATCTCCTTTCAGTATCCAGTTCTTGTCCAGGGTGATTATTCCCAAATATCATTGTCATAATGGTCTCTTTTCTGCCCTAACTGCATTCTCCCACTCTTTATGACAAGCTTTCTATTATGGACCAGTCCACTTGGGCATTGTCTCTGTTGTCTTTTGGGATTATTATTACCATAGTATCTTTGTTTTAATCTATAGCTTACAAATGAGAGTGATCAATCTATGTCTATTTTTCTCCCTCTGACTCTGAAGCAAAATTCTTAAATATTTTTCTTTTGCTCTTTGATTTAAAAATCTCATCTAGAAATCATGTTGTTTGGCAAAATAAAAAATAAATATATGGGGCCCGGGAGATAGCATAGAGGTAAGGCATTTGCCTTTCATGCAAAAGGTCATCTGTTCGAATCCCGGTGCCCCATATGGTCCCCCGTGCCTGCCAGGAGCAATTTCTGAGCATGGAGCCAGGAGTAACCCCTGAGCACTGCCAGGTGTGACCCAAAAACAAAAAAATAAATAAATAAATATCCCATCATCTGGCTAGTGTGTAAAGGGCAAAGGTTGCTGTATGTGTGTGAGTGCAGATGAAATGCATATACATAGGCACAGCAAATACTCTGATGCATAAAAATGTGAATTTGAGGGCAAATGAGGCATGAAACACATTGACCAATAAATAATACAAAAGAAGTTCATACTAAATTTTTCCCTCCACTAATCAGTCTAAGAAAATTTTATCAAGATGACCTATCTAGCCACACTTTTCTAGAAATGGCATTTCCTAGCAAAGGCAGACAGTTGGTGTACATTTATTTTGTTATAAGTTGGACAGACAAATGTCTGCATTCCCATTGTCCTGGACTCCTTTAAGATTTTGCCCTACCCACTTAGCACATCATGCTTTTATAGCAGTAGAAAATTCAATGTACTTGGGGACCCTCAGGAGGCATGATTCTATTTTTAATTCACAACACTCATTTAAAACCTTCTATGGAATGGAAAAGACAAGTATTCTGTACTACCTGTTCCAGATGAGTACTTCAATTCAGATATTTCAGGTGATTTTATGGCGCTCTTGTGACAGGAAATCACTGAGCTATGGACACATCTGATTTCTTGTCACACTGTGGAACATTCCTAGTTTCTTTGAAACTAATCAGATTGCTTTTCTGTAGCCTTGTGAAGATCACGCCTATCTTCCAAAGCCCAGGGCATCACAGAGATCCATAGTTAGCAGAAATATCAGTTCTCTTCCTCACGTGCACAAGCAAAGCTGGAGAACATAAACTTTTAGTTGCCCTATGAGATGAAGCCTTGATGAAGGCAGCAAAGTCTCAAAGAGAAGATCTCTCAGCATTGAGACCTTCTCTGGTGTGGCCTAGAACAAATGAATGATGTCTCCAAGAATTCTTCCAGCGTACACACAATCAAGAACATAATGAGTTGAGAAAGAACTCTTTGGTTCTTCCAAGAGTCCCAGACCAATGTGTATGAAGCAACTTGCCTCCAGGACCTGTGAGTTCTGAAAGATAAGGGATCCTAAACAGGCTGTAGTCACTAAAAGCTTCATAGGACAACTTGTGCTCATGCTAAAGAGTGTGATATTTTCTGAAACTGTCCTTTACTATCATTTTCTTTCTGCATTGCTTTGCTGTAAGATTTGGCTTCCACAGGCCCAGGCCAGTTTATACAGCCTGTGAGGTCTTTAAAGGCAAGAGTCAAGACCCAGACAGAGCTCAGAAAAGGGTGAGGAGAGACAAGCTCCAGTCTTCTGCTCTTTCTTTACCTTAGCTTTCTTTCATTGTCTCCACCATTGTCATCTGTCAAATATGACAAGCTGGCGAGTCCAGGCTTCCAGCCTTCAAAAGAAAACGTGGGCTTAGGGGCAGAGCAAAGCTTCCGTGACCCTTGTTACCTGCAAGACAGCCAGAGGGGCATCCTTGCCAGTCCTGAGTGGGTCTTTCTACCTGGCATTCAATGGCCCAAGGGACAGTTGAGAAAGATGAAGAAACCATTCATAGGAGGGGTTAAAAGTACTCCAAGAATCTGAAAAATGTGAAAGTAACTTTCAAGGGCAAGAACATAGAGACAGGAGTGATTTTCTGCTAACTTGCGAAAAATAAGTGCTTTATGATGATGAAAGAGTTCAGCCTTTCCCAAGAATTCCATAACCAACTCTGTTAGTTAATAAACTCTTCTTCAGGGAGTTCTGCCCTAATGCTAACAAAATACCACTTATAAAACTCAGGAGCAGGCTTCCTAAGAATCTCCTGGATATGGGGCAATGTGATTAGCACAAAGATGGGCAGGATGCAGTGTCAGAGGTCAGGATTTTTGCCTGAGAGAAGAACAGTGCTGTACTTGGCAATTGGGTGAGTTGAGCCACAAGAAATTTCTAATAGGCAGTAGGGAGGAACAGAGAGTGAAGGAACTATGAGGTACACCATTGATGGTTTGTTTTCTTTATGTAGGGGGCAAAGGCTGGCCAGAAACTGGAAGGTGGTAGGGGACTGAGCAATAGTACAGTGGGGTAACATGCTTACCTTTCACATAGCCAACCCAGAGTTCAATCCCCAGTTCCACATATAATCCACTAAGCCTGCCCAAATTGATCCTTAGTACAGAGCCAGGAATCAACCCTGAGAATCACCAAGTGTAGTCCCAAAACGAAACCAACCAACCAAAAACAAAAAATTAAAGATGATAGCTTCATCGCCCTCAGAAACCAAACTCCTGTAATGCTGTTCCTAGGAAATGATTGTCAGTTTGAGGCCACTTTTCCCAATATATTCTTTAAATCTTCCAAAAACTTCTTGGAGACTCTGCTACATCCCTCCTCATGTCTCCTCCACAAATACACTATGTTAGGGGGTGAACTTTCTTTGGCTCCAAGACTTCTCCAGGGAAGACATTAACAGAAATTTCCTACCAGGCTGAAGAAGATTCCAGCATAATGTTTTTTTTTTCCCTCTGATTTCTGGCAATTCTGGTGGTTTTTTTGACAACAAAAATTCCACTTATCCAATTCTGTTTTTTTTTCCAAATAATTTTATTAAGTCATCATGATTTAAAAGTTAAGAGAGTTTTAGGCATACATTATTCTAATACCAATCCTACCACCGGTGTCAACTTTCTTCTGCCAATGTCTCCAGGTTCCTTCTCACTGCTCAGCCTAACATGCACATTTAAAGAAATTATTGTAGTTTGAGTCTTGCATGCAATAATGTTCACACTCTCTCTTCCCCCATCTATGTGTGTATATGTATTTGGTTTATGCATATATCTCATATCTATATAATTGATATTCCTCAGGTCCTAGTGCTCCCTATCCCTTATCTCAAGTACCTCTCTTGGTTTCTTTCCTTTCCTTTCTTTCTCAGTTCTATAATCTAGAACCAGGGATATTCTAGCTTTTCCTCTTTTGATATCTTGTATTTCCTGGTCCTATTATTCCATAGATACCACTTAAGTTATTATACTTATGTTATTTCACTTATATCACAGATAAGTGAGATCATTTTGTGCTTGTCCTTCTGCCTTATTTTACTTATAATATCTTCCATTTCTTTCTAAATTGCAGTGAATTGCATGATTTTATTTTTCCTTGTGGCTGTGTAGCCCAAAAACTAAACCAACAAACCAAAAAAAAATTGAAGGTGATAGCTTCATTGTCCTCAAAAACCAAACTCCTGTAATCCTGTTCCTGGAAAATTATTGTGAGTTTGAGGCCACTTTTCTTATGTTTTATTTTGTTTTGGGATCAGACCTGGCAGTGGCTGAGATGACATTCTGCTTGGTGTTTTAAGATATCTTTCTGATAGTCAGTGTTCATGGTACCATGCAGTGTGGGGCTTGAAACTCCTCTTCCCAACCCCCAAAGCAGGTACTTTAGCTGTTGGAATGATCTCCTGAGTCCAAAATATTTACCTTAAATGGCGATTTTGCAGGTTTACTCAAACGAATATTCCTCTGCTGTTAGAAATAAATCTATGTGCCCACAACAGACCTGAGTGATCATTCAGGAGCTAATTTGACACACACCCAAGACTGGATTTCAGTACAAGATTTACTCTCAGTAATTCCCCTTTGCCTCGAAGTGAATAAGTATAATCCTACATATATCCCTAATCCATCAGACATCTTATAAGGAATTGACCAGAAATGATCAATTCTTTTGATTCTACAAAGGAGAACTTGGCTTTCAAATCACTTCAGCTCTCTCCTGAATTCCAAAGGTCCAGCGTCTCAGAAACCCCACCCTCTATTTCATTAACATTTCTTTGAGTGACATTTACATGTTTTATGACACCCTTTCTGAATCAAGAAGCTTCCCTCTCATCCCATTCACCTCTCAAGAGCTTTCTAGTCCATATAAAAGTAGTAGATTAAAGCTTCCCTGCAATGCAAATGTATTTATTAGACCTTGACTCGAAGCAAATTCTAATATTTTCTATGATCTTTCTTTAGACATATTGGAAATCTGACAGTCCAAATTGAGAATACTCTTAGCATATAGAATTTGACCTAATTTCTGTTTTATCCAGTCTCTAGCCTATGCATCAAGCTTATATTTGCTATGGGATAGTTCATACTTGAAAGCTCACATTTCTCAACAGGAAGCTGTTTACTTCACTGCTTAGATTAATAAGCCATTTTCCTTATTCACTTAAACACTCGGTTTCTTCCCATCCAGTGGGCATATCACAAAGAGTGCTTTGATAAGACTATCTCCTCACTTGAACTGTGTTCTTTGTCCATTGGGGGAAATGGTTGAGAGTGGCCTCTTTACCAGGCCATTCAGATTGGATTTGTCCTGTTCTGTGTGGAAAATGTCAAAATTGGAAAGGAAGAATAGAGCTTGGGAGGTAAGTTCCTTTTTCTGGCCTGGATTCCAGAATGAAATCTCAACTATTTTTTTGTTTGTTTGTTTTTTGTTTTTTGGGCCACACCCGGCAGTCCTCAGGGGTTACTCCTGGCTGTCTGCTCAGAAATAGCTCCTGGCAGGCACGGGGGACCATATGGGACACTGGGATTCGAACCAACCACCTTTGATCCTGGATCGGCTGCTTGCAAGGCAAACGCCGCTGTGCTATCTCTTCGGGCCCCGAAATCTCAACTTTTGATGAACGAACCAACTTTGTTTTTTTTTGTTTGTTTGTTTTGTTTTTTGTTTTTGGGTCACACCCGGCAGTGCTCAGGGGTTACTCCTGGCTCCATGCTCAGAAATTGCTCCTGGCAGGCACGGGGACCATATGGGGCACCGGGATTCGAACTGATGACCTTTTGCATGAAAGGCAAACGCCTTACCTCCATGCTATCTCCTGAACAAACCAACTTTGGTTATGCTTGACACACCTCCTCATTCATTAGTTAGTTAGGCAATATTTGTATATTCTTAGAACACATGTTCTAGAACATGCCTAGTCTTTATTTGGGAGGTTATCATATATTGTCAATATCATTCATTTAAAAAAGTAGTTTACCATTTGATTGTAGCCGGACAGCATATAAATATTAATTTTTTTGTTTGCTTGGTTGGTTTAGTTTCATTTTTTATTTTTATTTTGGGGACCATACCGAAATGAACTCAAGGTTTCTCCTGGCTCTGAGCTCAGGTTTTACTCTTGGTGGTGGTCAGGAGACTATATATGATACAGAAAATTAAACTTAGAATAATTGGGTGCAAGCAAAATGCCTTACCTCTGCATCTCTCTGACCAACATTTACATGTTCACAAATCAATAAATTGGTATCTCAATAAAAAACAATAAAGTAAAAAAATAAAGTAAATTCACTACTTTAATATAATTGTGCTCTCATATCTTCTGATGTAACATCTTGAGTGCAGGAATTTTGACCTGAAACATTCAAGCTGTCTCTCTAATCTCTTGAACACTATCTGGGCCATAGTAGGGCCTCCATAAATATTTGCTGAACAAATAAATGGTGCTCGTGAGGCAGTGAAGAAAGGGCATCTATCTTTTCTCATCCCTTGACAAACATGTTCTCAAAAAGGGCTGGCACTTTCATCTAATCAGCAATCTTAGCAGCATGTCCATTTTGTCAATACTGGAAAAAAATGTCACTGAATTTTAAATGACAGGAATAAATGATGGCATAAAAAAAATGATAGCTAAGAATAGTGTCCAGCTTGGTCCCACTTCTTAGCCCAAATTTAAAAAGTGGCTCTTTCTGGTTGGTAAGTTTTTGGGACAGGTTTTTTATTTCTTTAGTGCATTTATTATGTTATTCATATTCTCTACAGTGAGCATATTTTAATTTCCTATCACAAGTTTCAATTAAAATATAAATATAAAATTAAAGTTATAACCCAAAGTTTAGCCTAATTGTGTTTTCAACCTGCACTCTCTGTGGCCTATCAGATTGTTGGGAATCTGAAACTCTATCTGAAATCTGAAATCTGAAAGCAGAAACTCTATCAGAGGCGTATTGAGGAGGAAGAATTTTCAAAGAGCAGCTAATACTTTAAACCTATTCTGTTGAGAGACAAGAGGAAATTTCAAGGATCATCAGATAATGACCAATCAATGACCAGAAAGCTAATTGTGCCAGGTATAATGCAACAAAGGTCACCCTGACAGATGGGAAAGGTGTGGACCCTGGAAAGGCAATGAACCAAGAGGGAGCCAGAAATGAAAGGACCATTTCAGAGTGTGAGGGATAGCAGTGAGTAGAGTGTTTGAATCACAGGTAGCTGACCCTGGTTCGATCCCCAGCATCCCATATCCCCTGAGTCTTCTAGGAATAATTTCTGAGTGCAAAGCCAGGAGAAAATTCTGATTGCTGAAGAAACTCCTGATCGCTGAAAATAAGAAAAGAGGGGCCCGGGAGATAGCATGGAGGTAAGGCATTTGCCTTTCATGCAAAAGGTCATCGGTTCGAATCCTGGTGCCCCATATGGTCCCCCGTGCCTGCCAGGAGCAATTTCTGAGCTTAGAGCCAGGAGTAACCCCTGAGCACTGCCGGATGTGACCCAAAAACCAAAAAAAAAAAGAAAATAAGAAATGAAAAAAAAATCTCTTCTTATGGTTCACTAAAAAAGAACACCATCCCATATACATGCAGTGTTCATTTGATGTATTTCAGTGGTTTTCAAAAGAGAGAACCACAAATAATATCAGGAATGAAAGGCTTTTCTGTTTTGTTTTTCATTGCTATTCTCTCTCTCCTTCTCTCTCTCTCTCTCTCCTCTCACTCTCTCTCTCTCTCTCTCTCTCTCTCTCTCTCACACACACACACACACACACACACACACCTTTAAAAAACTTAATTATGGTTTCAAAGTCTCTCATCCAGCAGCTCCTCTAGAGTTTGGCAGCTGTTAGGTTTTGGTGTCTGTGTGCCAGTTATTTGTTCAGCCAGCAATGTGTTAGGATAATCACCCACTAAAGGATTTCAACACATTACATTTCCCCAGAAGCCTTTGTCTAACAAGGTAATTTATGGCCTGTTCAGGAATCTCTTCTTTACAAAACAATAAATTCACACTTGCTCTGGACTTCAAAGCTGCCATTATGAGCCTGGTAGCAGAAGGCTGCCTGCAGTTGACAGCCAGATCAACAGATAAGTGAGTTTTTAATGATCTTTTTCAGGCCAGCCAGCAAAAAGGGCACAAAATTGAGAGTCGCTGAAACATTTGGCTCTTCTGCTTACAGAAAGTTTGACCCTAAAATGTGGTCTTCTAAACAATGTTAAAATAATTTCCCACCCCCTTCCCCCTCCCCCACTTCCACATACACCCCCATGTAGAATATGGATGTGTGAAACTTGGGATAGTTTGGGAAATAATTTATTCTTCCCTATGGAACTCAGAGGTTTTGTTCCTAGAAAGAACTTCCCAGAGGCCAGCAGAAACTCACTGCTGCCCCAATTCCCTCCACCTGCAAACTCAAGACACTGGAATTTCTCTCAAGAAGGTGAGGGATAAAAGTATGTTCACCTTCAGTGGTCTCGACAGGTTTTTCAAGAAGCCAAAGGCAAAGGCAACTTCTCCATGTGTAAACTCTAGAGCTTGTTTTCTTTTGTTTGTTTGGATTTTTTTTTTTTTTTTTTGGTTTTTGGGTCACATTTGGCAACACTCAGGGGTTATTCCTGGCTCTACGCTCAGAAGTCGCTCCAGGCAGGCTCTGGGGGACCATATGGGATGCCGGGATTCCAACCACTATCCTTCTACATGCAAAGCAAACGCCCCACCTCCATGCTATCTCTCAGGCCCAAGAGTCAGTTTTTAGATCGCAGGTTATATCCTGTCCAGGAAAGAAATTGCCTGAAATGCTGATTGTAAAAAGCACTGGTGGGGTAAGGAGCTAGCAAGAGTGGCAGAGCATATACTTAGAATGTGTGAGAATTTGGAGACTAATGACCCTAAGGAACTTTGAGGTCTATATTGCTGCACTAAGCATTGTCAGGTCCCAGGTCCTCAGGGGAGGTCCAACTGGGTGTGGCTTTTCTTTAAAAATAATGGGGGGCCAGAGAGAGTACACAGTAGTTAAGACATTTCCCTTGAATGCAGTCAACCCCAAGTTTAATTCCTGGCATCCCGTATGGTGCCCCAAGCCCTATCAGGAGTGATTCCTGATCCAAGAGCCAGGAGTAAGTCTTGAGGGAAGTCAAGTGTGGTCCATAAGTAAAATAATAAAAGCAATAGATTCTGGGCCCTACTTCAGAATTATCATACAAATTCCTAAGAAAACAACCTGAGACTCGAAATTTTTAACATATTCCTGATATACTGAGCAGTTCAGAATGAAAAGCAAAAGTTCAAAGGAAACTTTCAATTCTGGTATTGGAATCAGTAATATTTAAACTTAAATATTACTAAATTTAAATCGAAATCTAAGCTATTTTCTCTGTATCCTTGAGTAAGTGTCCTAACCTCTCTGAACTTTGGTTTCATCATGTGTGAAAAGGGAAGACTATCTTCTTGGTTTTATATTGAGGTGCTACTTTTGACTTGGGAAATGTTTTCTGCCTAATCTTCATAATTTCTTGCTATTCTCTACTGGTCTGAGAATCTACCCTTAAACTCCCCTTCTGTGGTTTGCTTGGACATGGGAAGTTCATATATTGTTTTGTTTTGTCTTGGGGTCACACCTATCAGTGTTCAGGGCTTACTCCGGGCTCTGAACTCAGTAATCACTACCGGAGGACTGAGAGACCATATGGAGTGATGGAGTTTGAAACTTAAACTGTTGCTTACAAGGTATACATCCTACCCACTATCTCTCTGATCTGGGAAGCTCATAAATTAACTGTTCTAAGCTGCATGCCATGAAACACCTATGGAAATACCTGTTTTAGACACAGGGTATAGCAGATCAATGTGGCTACTGTCATTTCCTTTTCTACCCTTTTAGCGGTAAACATCATCAGGTATATTTTTAAGATTCTTACTTATGAATCAAGCACTTCAGAAAGCCCTGAGTGAAGATGAAGAAAGCTTCCCCACTGAGTCAATTCAAACTCTCTTCCCTAGCTCTCCTCCAAAGATGAGTGTCTCTTGGAGGGAAGGAAGCAGAGAAAAAGGAGTCCCATGGTCCCAAGTTGACAAAGAAGCTGGTGGTGTCAGTAACTATCATGGGTGTCTAGGACCTGGACAAGTTTTCAGAGAGAAATCAATAAACTGAGTCTGAAACATTCAGTGTGATGTGCCAGCAATGAGGTGAGGGCACTTGGTAACACCATTACTACTAAAA
Organism: Crocidura indochinensis; assembly: GCA_004027635.1. Lineage (NCBI taxonomy): Eukaryota > Metazoa > Chordata > Mammalia > Eulipotyphla > Soricidae > Crocidura > Crocidura indochinensis. Next base: position 11,869 of record PVKC010036080.1, read on the forward strand.
ATTACATGCTGGGAACAGGGATGGAGGGAGGACAACATTGGTGGAGGGAACACCCCTAATTCAATATCACTATGTACCTAAAATATTACTCTGAAAGATTTGTATACCACTTTGATTAAAAAATTTACAACTCTGAATTATGAATGAAGAAGCCCATTCCTTCCACTTTTAGTAGAAAGCAACCTATTGACTTCTTCAACCCTATCCTGCTGATAAAGAGATGACAGGGACAAAAGGGAGGAGGCAAAAAGATGGGAATGTGTCTCCAAGGCAGGATGGCTTCTGTGGAATGTCGCAAAATGTGTGATACCCTAAATAACCTAGGGGACCCAATATCAGAAGAAATGAATGATCTCAATAATCTCATTCCCATGTCATCAACCTGCCTGCTTTGCACATAATGAAAAATGCTCTTTCTTAAAAAGTTATAATAAAGGAAAGGTTTTTGCCTTTCTCCAGAACATTTCCTCATTCAAAGAAGTCCCTTCCAATCACCTGGAGATTTCCCATTTTTTTCTTCCTTTCTGTTTCTTTAAATGCAATCTTTTCTGGATTTGGCCATTCCATCTTCCAGACCTTGCTTTCAATTTTGACTCTTGTCTCATAGGGAAGCTTTACAATGTAGGAGACTAGAATCCCATTCCCCACATTGCTGAGGTTATGGTTCAGGACTATGATTGGCCAGAGGAGAAGCTCATCTGGTGAGTGATTCTAGAATATAGCTCAGTCTGGGAACTGAGTTGAGCCAGGTGTCAAAGACAGCTTTGTTTCTCCTAGAGGCACAGTTGGACTAAGGGGAGTCACTGGGATAGGTTTGAATTCTATCCCTGATGCCACACAATCTTCACCCCACCACACAAAGCTCTATATAGAGTAGTCCTAGTCCCCAGGTCATTTATTGTAGCTTCTATCAAAAGAAATCAAAACAAAATAAGCAAAATCATACCTGGGGATGAATTCTTAACCTATGATCCCATTTAGCCTGGGCATCATATTTAGCCCTACTGAGCAGCCATGTCTTCCCATGTAGAAGGCAGACAATAATCTTACTGAACATGATAGATTTTGATAAGATGGTAGATATAAAATATATCTTTGGAACTGGGCCCCTAGTAAGCAAACCAATAATGTTGTACCTCAATAGTGAGGTAGTGTTTTAGTCTTCCCAAGCTACTACAACAAAGGCTCTGAGACTAGAGGGTTTGTAAGCCACAGACATGAATGTCCTCATTTTGGAGACTAGAGATGGTTAGAGGCTGGAAACTTCCTGCAGCTGACATGCTGGGAACTCAATGTGTCTCTCTCCTCAGGTTGTGATCCCCTTTGTGAGGGATCATCCCTCAAAGGCTCCACCAACACTGTGGAGTGAAGATGTGTATATCCACCTTCATTTCATGGTAGCAATGATATCCATTGATGGTAATGTCCATAGGGCATTTT
>PVKC010036081.1:0-13311 GCA_004027635.1 Crocidura indochinensis
AGAAAGAAAGAAAGAAAGAAAGAAAGAAAGAAAGAAAGAAAAAGAAAGGCTCAAACTTCAAGAAACTTTAAGAAAGGCATTTTTCAGACACTGAAGTGAGTTGGAGGATTGGAGGGTTGGAGAGATGGAGTGTTGGAGGATTGGAGTGGGTGGCCGGGTGGAGGAGTGGAGGATTAGAGAAATGTTGGTCAAAGGGTACAAACTTGCCAGTTGTAAGATGCTTAAAACCTGGTTAGCTAATTTCCATACTGATCATTGCATCCTTGAATGGTGCTGAGAGAGTTAATTGCTAGGAGCAATTTCTGAGCATGGAGCCAGGAGTAACCCCTGAGCACTGCCGGGTGTGACCCAAAAACCAAAAAAAAAAAAAAAAAACCTATTTCCAGCTCAAACCTGGGGGTTGGGGGGAGAGGGAGAATACAGAGCTTGGGGAAGGTGTGGGGAAAAGCATATGTATATGCACATAAATATATATGACCTAGAGTGATTGGCCAAGTGGAGACACTGGGGTTCCCCCCACCTGTCACTTCTCTATACAATAAAGAAACAATAAGGTGAAGCCCAAAAGAAATTAAGGAAGAAAGTATAGTTAAGACAGAGAAGGTCAAAAACCCAAAAAAAAAAAAGAGAGAGAGAGAGAGAGAAGGGACCACTTACTGTGCTTGGGTCTCTTATTAAAGGGACTATTATTTCCAGAGTGGAAATAATCACTCTGACCAAGAACTGAAATTTAAAGGAAGTAAAGTGCTATGCATGATACCCTTTCAGTAACAATATTGCAAACCATGCGGCCTAAAAGGAAAAAAGAAAAATATAGACAGACACACAGAGATAGAGTGAGCTAGAGAGAAGAGGCAGAGGCAGGCAGGATTGGGGTAATGAAGGCAGGAGAAGCTGGAGCAATGGGAAAGTATCTGGTGACATTGGTGGCGAGAAATGAACAGTGATCAAGAGATGAGTATTGGAACATTGTACGACCAAAACTCAACTATCAGCAACTATTTAACTTTGCATCACACAGTGATTTGATTTAAAAAAATGTTATAATATGGTCAGGCCAAGTTCTGATTCAATCCTAAGGTCTTGATAGGAAGATAAATCTTGGTGGCTTGGCTATTCTTTTAACCTCTAACCTCTTGACTAAATAACAACCTCATAATCTTTTCTACCTTGTATTTCTTGGGATATGGGCCATACGTGGTGATATTCAGGACATACTCCTGTCTCTTCACTGAGGAGTCACTCCTGGTGGTGGTCCAAGGATCCCAGAAATGAAGCCCAGCTTGGCCACATGCAAGGCAAATGCCTTTCTACTAGACAATCTCTCTGCTCCAACAGTTTTATACTCATACTATCCTATGCACTGCCCTGTATGTGGTTCTTCATTATTAAGGGGCTGTCAGGAATAGGGGTCCCTGCTGAATTACCTCATCATAAGACTTTCCTATCATAGCATTCTCTGAGCTGATGGACTAGGGAAGGAACTAGGGTGGGAAGGGTATTTGGCTATTTCTGTAACTAGCACAGGCTTGACATTTCACTCCAGCTCTCAGCACTTTGACACTTGACTCTCTACTTCGCCCTAAGCCTCTATTAACCCTGTGTGAAATATGGCAATTTTCCTCAGCCACTGTCATTCAAATCAATGCCCTTTCTCCCTGTCAGGCTCCCTTTAACTGCTGGATTCTTCCTGCTTGTTTAGCTCATGACATTTCATGCCCAATCTTTTCAACACAGTGCTCCAGAATCATTAAGCAGCTGGCCCAGGCAATGCAGCGTTTGCCTCCATCAGAAATAGGTGATCACAGGAGGTGGTGTTTTGTATTTACTTTCCTTCATTAGTATATCATGCCGAGTTCGCCTTTCCTGCAAATATTGAAGACCCAGCTGACTCCTGTCTCTCTATTAACACCAACTCATGTTGGTGATTAGGCGTCTTGGGAAAGTTTTTAATAAATACTATTAAAAGATGGTGCTTTACAGGGCTGGTAATCCTGCCAGATGTGAATTGTGTTATTAGACACAGGCAATCTTGGAGTGATTTCAAGGTACCGTTTCAAAAGTAAGCCTTTATTAGGTTGCCTGGTAAGAGACCCCATAAGTCTATGAACTCCGTCAGAGGTTTGGATTCAGATAAAGGATGTGTAAGCAGATGGTGACAGTAATTACCTCGTCCCCAAACTCAGATTTTATTTACCCTGCTTTGTGCCTGTGAAGTAAGTAACTAGTGCAAAATCCAGTGTTTCAGCTGGAGTTCCCTGTTTCCTGCTGAAATCCATCTACTCATGAATGGGCATGTTTATTCCCAGCATACAGCAAGAATATCTCACTCATGGTGAGACACCTACCAACTGATATGGATCATGAAAGACAAGGGTAAAATTAATTTGCACTAATTCTGGATTCGAGTAATAGTGGCCCAGGGGTTCTTTGTCAGAACCTCTTGGCTTTTCATTAAGTGACTTTTCAACTTGTTTTCAACTCTGGCAGAAGCAGCCAGGGAACATTTGGAAGCTCTATAAAAGGCATTTTCCTAATCTTCAAATCCTTGCAAAGACTCTTTAGCATCTGTTAACATCATTTTCTTTCTAATCTGGCAAAAACTAATAGGGAGAAGATTCGGAGCTGTTCCTTAATTAAGCAATAAGAAATGGTGGAGGGTGGTCGGTGCTGAGTTAATCACAGTTGTAGAGCGTTTGAGAAAAGGAAATGGTAAATAGCCCCTTTTTGTCCTCAAGTATCTAATTTTGTGAGCAAATTCCTCCACTTGACCTGAAGAGAGGAAGAGGAGAGAAAAATTAAGGATGGTTGAACTAGGGAAATCTTACTTCTGGGCCATTCAATTCTGGAGCTTCGGAACTACCTCCATAACCCTGAAGGATGAACAATTCTAAGAACTGTGAGATGTTAAGAGAAGAGGCTGCAGTGACAAAGAACTTGAGTTAAGTTTCATTTAAAGGAAGTTGGGGTATGGTTCTAAAGCTGCCCAGTTGGAGAGAGAGCACAGGGTTAAGGCACTTGCTTGCATGTGACCAACACTTGTTCAATTCCCTGCATGCCAGAGGATTCTTTGAGGACCACCAGGAGTAAGCCCTGTGCACTACTGGGTGTAGCCATCAAATCCAATAAATAATAATAATACATAAATTAGTTGCATTTAACACTAGAAATCACTAAATCTGTTTGGCTAGGGATGTTTAAAAATTTAAAATTGCCTCCTGGATTTTTCGTAAAGAATAAAAGGACAGGAGCCAGAGCAATAGTACAGTAGGTAGGGCACTTATCTTGCATGCCTAGGTGCAATTCCCAGTACCCCATTTGGTCCCCTGAGTCCTCCAGAAGTAATCCTTGGGTGTAAAGCCAAAATAACTTTGGAACACCACTATGTACGGCTAAGAAAAAAAAAAGAATAGGACAGAAACCATAACCAGAAATAATATTGGCCTGGGAGATAGTATAGGAGATAAGGTATTTATCTTGTGCAACAACCATCAACAACAACAATCAGGTGAACAACCCTTATTGGATTTCTGAAACTACATATAGTTTACAATACTACTAGGAGTGACCTCTGAGCCATAGATCTAGGTGTTGCCCTGAGCACCACCAGTTGTAGCTCTCCTCCCCACCCCAGTCCTTTATTTAAAGTCACGTCAGAAGTGTGCTTCAGGCGATCAGACTTTGAGTGACATGATTGATCCTGACATCCACAAGCCCATAAAGCTCCCCTTTTAAAAATATTCTTCCCATCTCTCCCTTTGGAGTTGGGAAGAGTTTCATACCTGATAGTGCTTAGGAATTACTACTAGTTTTATGCTCAGGAATTACTCCTAGCAGCTCTAAGGGAACCATATGGGATCTTGAGAATTGGACCTGGTTGGCCACATGCAAAGCAAGCATCTGCTTCACAATCATCCCATCCCTCAATTCTCTTTATCATGCTATGATGAAGTGTGGTAGCATAGTATATAGCTATGAAGAGAAGCTCCTGGATCCACCATTTACAGGCATGCAATGAGCCCCCAGCACACACATCCCAGGTGAAGTCGAAAAAGGGAATCTGTGGGGCCCGGGAGATAGCATGGAAGTAAGGCATTTGCCTTTCATGCAAAAAAGGTCATCGGTTCGAATCCCAGTGCCCCATATGGTCCCCCGTGCCTGCCAGGAGCAATTTCTGAGCATGGAGCCAGGAGTAACCCCTGAGCACTGCCGGGTGTGACCCAAAAACCAAAAACCAAAAAAAGAAAAAAAGAAAAAGGGAATCTATGTTCCTCATCTCAGCTCTTGACTAGAAGGAGCATCTTTTTCATAGACTCTTCAGCTCCATGTTTTACACATCTGTGTGTATTTGGTTCTAGATTGGCTGCTAACAATGATGCTCAACCATAATGAATCTTTGATGCAATTTACAAAGGGATGGTGTATACAGCTAAACTATGTTTTTGTGTGCTGTCATGTTCTTTGGCTGTGAGTTCAATGCTAATTAATGAACAAATACATATTAAATAAGAGGTATTTACACAGAAACAATATAAGTTATAATTGATTTCTATGTGAAAATATAACCAATATTTATATAATGTAATATATATTTAGGCAATATATTATATATAGTTATATAATATACATAAATAATAATATATAACCAAGGGGCAATGAGTTGAAGATAGTCACTGCTACCGTGACTACTACTCAAAGGTAGTCACCATTTGAGGCAAATGTGCAGAGCAGAGCTTCCATGAAAAACAAGACAACACCGTATTATTAAAACTGCTCACTGCATAGTCTCTCCTATTCAATTGCTCAACCCAATGCTGGTAACAGTTGCAAAGAACTTAAGAGTAAATCACATCCATTTGAAAGGAGTTTCTTTCTTCTACTCTCATCTTTATCATCTTAAGATAAAGGTATTTTTCATTTTTGTTACCTCAACCATGACTGGTCTTTTATGAAGTCATGTTTCCCAACCTTCTACTTAATCTAAGTGGAATTCTGATGCCAATTAATAAGACTAGTGCTTCTCAGGGTCTATAACTAATCTGGTCCTTTGCGTAATTCTGAGGGCTGACCCAATCAACATCTTGATTATCTCTGGCTTATAACTCTGCTTTCTAGAATAAGAAAGTTTGAAATGAGCTATTACTACAGAATATTTATAAGTTTTCTTCTAAATATGTTCTGACCTGGGACACTCTACTGATCTGTGTTGACACTGTTGGCCAGCAAAAGTCAACTTTCATTCTCCCAGTAAGACCAGGATCGGGGGAACTTCCCTTAGCTGACCAAGAAAGAATTGGTCTAAGGCTGATAAACAGAGACACTTTATTCCATTATAATAATGCTTTTATGGGACAAGAGAAACTATGACACATTCAGAGTAGCAGGGCCCAGGACATCAGAGCTGGGCAGCTAGGGACACAAGGCACCAGTGAAATGTTAAACATTAAAATTGAGCTATTAAGAATATTTTAGGAATAACACAATTGGTCTTACAAGTAGCCTTAGCTCTCTTGACTAGAGTTCTCTGTGAGGGAGGTAGGAGCCTGAAAGTATCCTCTGATCACTGGTGAGATGGCACCTTTTTTTGGCTGTCCTTTCCCATCTCTTGGAACAGTGTCTCTGATACTTTCACTTCAAGGAGAATCCAAGGAACAGTTGTTCTACAGGGTCTCCCAGAACAATTGTACTACAGCATTCTATTGGACAGGCAATAGGGAACAGCATCACATGACCCTGTCATTCCTTCAGAACATTAAATTTGATTAAAGAAAATTATTTAAGGGGATATAAACATGCTATTTAATACTTCCTGGAGTGGACAGTCTCCTATTAGATAACTACAAAATGGGGCAGAAGTCAAGAAAAATATAGGAAATCAAAAATAATGAACACAGGACAAAAGATATAAGTTAAAATATAATACTTGACTTCACGTGTGAGCCCCTGGATTCAATCCCTACCACCAGAAAAATGGAAAAGAAAGAACATGGAGAGGCAAAGGAAGAGAGGGGAGGAGAGATTTCTCAGCATAAAAGATACCATTTTTATAATTCAATTCCTGAAAATCTTTGAAAGCCACTAGAGCCCATGAGGAAGGATAAAGGGAAAGAAGAGATCACAGTGAAAAATTATTCACAGCAGGAAGAATAAGTGGGGTCAGGTGAAGAACAGACTGAGAAAGGATGAAGAAAAGTATCCAGCTTTAGAAGAAGCCATTTGAGTATATTGATAAGAAGGGAAAATAAAAGATTCAATGTAAGGAACTGTGATTTGAACTCTGAACTGAGAAACTGAATTCAAACTTCAGAAAATAAAAAGAAGCAATTTCTGGAAACTGAACATGGGTAGGGTGAGGTTGGCAGGAGTCCCCAAAGGGCAGATGAAAGAAGGAGAGAGGGGACAGAAGCCACAGTCAGGGAATAATTAACTGTAAAGACTTATCATTCCAAAATCATTTGTGCATGTTTTATCTACGCAGCCAAGATCCTAGACAAGCTCAAATTCTTAATCTCAGTGTTTTTCACTTTTCCAAATCAAAAAAAGACATAATCACTGTTTTTCATTTAAAACTGCAAAGAAACTGGAAAACCCCTGCAGCCCCTGCCTTTAAGAGGCCATCTTTCCAGTAGAAAAATGATGCAAATCTGGGGCCAGCATGTTGGTGCTAGAGGTAAAGTGTCTGCCTTGCCAGCGCTAGCCTAGGACGAACCGCGGTTTGATCCCCTGGCATCCCATATGGTCCCCCAAGCCAGGAGCGATTTCTGAGTGCAGAGCCAGGAGTAACCCCTGAGTGTCACTGGGTGTGGCCCGAAAATAAAAAAAAAAGAAAGAAAAAGAAAAATGATGCAAATCGGACACAAAACTCCAAAAATAAAATAGTGACTGCCCATACTTCCCAGGTAACTTGGTCTGGGTTGATACCTCTGTGGCATTCTCGGAAAGGTGGGACATGACAAGAGATTTCCCTTTCTGCATGTACCACATCCTATAGCACAGAAACACCCAATTCTGTGACTCTGTGACTTCGCCTTAACAAATTTCCAAATCACAAATTTGTTTCAGATCAATAAGTCCTGTACATCTCAATATTTTTATAGTAGTGTCAGCCCCATACTCTCATAGAAAATCTGATGGGAAAGCTACAAAGAAGTCTGCCAAGCTCAGTGAGCCTAAACAGTAACACAGAAGCTCAAGTGGCATCAGCTACAGCCCATTACTGACTTTAGTAACACCATGGAGAGATAGAACAATCATTTCAAATTGATCTGCGTTATTCTAAGTTTTGATACTGCGGAGCCTAGAGCAGAAGGGATTCCATCTTGTCATCCAGTGTTAAGGATTCCATTTCCTGCTTCTAGGCTGGTTCCATTTGCAAAAAATTATCCACACATCCCTCATGGCTCCCTCGTGGTTCTCAGGGCTCTTAAAGCAGATAGAAATTATAAACACAGTCCCAGTACACCTGGCCATAGCAGATATATTGTTAGGGCTAAGATAGCAGGGACTTTCGAAAGTCTTCTCCCTCCACCCCAGACTACAGTTTAAAGGTTAGCAAGATGAAACAGGTCTTGCATATATACCATATTTTCTGACTTGTAAGATGACTGGGCATATAAGATGACCTCCTACTTTTCCTGCTAAAATATAGGGTGTGGGCTATATTTGCTGTATAAGACTATCTCTCTTTTAACGCACACCAAATGGAAATTAAAACACATAAGAGAAAAAGAGTAGAACCCTCAAAGGTTAACATATGTTTAATAAAGCTAGACTTTAGAGTGCCAACAATCATTTTAAATTTGTCATTTGTAGTGAGTGATTGTGAGTTTTTAATTGTGATTTACATTGAGAGCAGGAAAAGGGGGGGTCCTCCAAGACCAGCTGGCTGGGATGCAGTGATTAATATGACAGCTAGAGGGAGACAGAGTGCCTCCTCTGCATCCCATAAAAGCTGAACAGAAGACTGAGTACCAGAAAGCTGCACCCCAGATATGACACCTGGCGGCTGGATGGGATGCTGTGCTCAGTAACTCAGCTCTTCTGTGTGTCCTGAAAACTAAATCAGGACAAGCAGAGTACTGACTGATGACATCTGGCAGCTGAATGGGATGCAGCTGTAAGAGGGGGCGGATCACTCATCCCTGAAGCTGGAATAAGTTTCAGCATGCCTTATACCAGCATATAAAATGACCCCTTATAAGTCATCTTATACTCCGGAAAATAAGGTACTTATATAAACTTGCCTGTAGTCTATGGAAGGGTAGGTGGAAGAATGCCTATTATGAGAGGTTATACTAACTGGTCAGTTTGGGTTGTGCTAGTAGACAGAAATAAGGTTTTGCTTTGCTTTATTTCAGTTGTGCATGGTCTCATCTAGTCCTTCAATGCTGTACCCTAACAATACTTTCAATATTTTGATACTTGTGAGGTAACAAACAATCTGAAATAAATTTCTTTGTGCCTGCATGCAAGCATGCTATGGTGGTGGATAGGAAACTAAGGACACTGGTAAAGGGAAGGTCACACTGGTGATCAAATTGTTGTTTGGAAATTTAATGCCTGAAATAACTGTATTATGAGCAACATGATAAATCAATGTTATAATAAAATTTAGGGGGAAGAGGGAATTAAAAACTTACCAATGCCACCATGATTCTTCCTCTCAAAAAGACATAATCAAACTTACAGAATGTTGTGACATTTTAGTAACACTAATTAATAGTAAAAACTAGTTCATTGTCAGGAATAAAGGTGCTTAAAACTGAAGTGATCTTTTTCCATCTCTCTGGATAATAATTAGTCTACTGGTGGTCTTTCCGAGGTAATATATTGCCTAGTAAAACAGTTTGAAGGAAGAAAAAGAAAGAAGAGAGTCTGAAGAGATAGCAGTGTATAAGCTCTTACATTACATGTAGCCAACCCAGATTTGACTCCCAGCATCCCAGATGTTCCCCTGAGCACCTCCAGGATTAATTTCTGAGTACAGAGCCAGGAATCATATCTGAGCATCAATAGGCATGACCAGTCCCAACCCTACCCCCCAAAAGTTCAAGAATAATGGAAAGGAACATGGTCCAGGAGGAAACATGTCCCCCTATCTGGAGCACTCATCTTTCTGCTCTCAAGATAAAGGTGAAATCCTCCCTGGCATGGGATATCTTCTTCTTCTCTCTCTGGGTCACCGCAAGGCACCTAGCACCAAATCTAGAGCCTGAGTTGCTGCCTTTTACTTTGGAATTTACAACCATGTCAATTCTTCATATGAGTGCTATTAAATTGATTTTTTTCCATGGCTTACCTGTCTGTTAATGTTTTAATTATTCATTGAGCCCAAGAAGAACCCTGAGGGGTTGGGGATTTTGCTCTGCATGCTGACAACCTGCCCATTGGTTTCACGTATCAGGCTTTTCAGAGAGAATTGACAAATAATTTTCAAAAGCAATTGAGCAGCTGGTTTGTTCCGGGCTGCTGTAGACTGCATTATGCACGCCCTTCCCACATCAATATGTTGAGTCTGTTTTATATCATACTTAAACATAATTTATATGTTATCATTTCAATTCAATTCCATATGGTAAGTAGGTTAAAATATTCATTCCTCTTTCCTTTTTTATAGAAGCCTGATGAGCAATGATGCCGCTTATACTGGGCAGTGCCAGGGGCTCCAGCAGTGGTGAGGAGGAGTTGCTCCCTAAACCATATTATTGTTGCCAAAACTAAAATTGTTACCTAATGTTCAAAGAATGTGGCACCCAAGCTGTTAAAAATAACCTTTTGGGGGGCCGGAGTGGTGACACAGAAGTAGGGTATTTGCTTTGCACGCGACTGACCTAGGACAGGCCGCAGTTGGGTCCCTCAGTGTTTCATATGTTCCCCCAAACTAGGAGCTATTTCTAAGGGCATAGCCAGGAGTAACCCCTAAGTGTCACCGGGTGTGGTCCAACCCCCATATCCTTTTTTAAAGCTATGAAGCTACCCGTGGAAGTGCTCAGGGAGTTTATTCCTAGTTCTGTGCTCAGGAACCAATCGTGAAGATGATCAGGGAGCCATATGCAAAGCAGAGGATCCAAATGGAATCAGTTGCATGCACAAGGAAAGTGCTTCCCCTCTTGTACTATCTCTCTGGTTCCCAAAGAAGAAAAGTTTCTAATTCTGGCTGCTTGAAGCAGGAGTAGAGCTCAGATCTGCTCTCCCCATCACTGGATGAGTTTGCAGCTTCAAAAGGTAGGATGGTGGCTTGAATTGGAGTGTACAAAGGGTAAGGGGAATTAGGAGTTCAAAATGTGCGTATAAGAACCTCTTTCCTTCTTCGTTTTTATTGTTTATTTGTTTTACCACACCAAACGGTGCTTAGGGATTATTCTTTTACTTCTGGTGGACTCAGGATGCTGAAAATTGAATTCAGGTCAGCCGCAGGCAAGGCAAAGGCTCTACCCACTATTCTATTTCTCTGCCCCTCACTTCTTTCCTATTCATGGGTTATATATGTAATTTCTAGAGCATTTGTATATGGTGTCTGTGAACTGCAGAGACTTTTCTATTTATGAAGCCATAAGGTCTCTTTCCAACCTCTGTTCCCTTCTCTGTGCCTGTGTGGGAAGTGGTGGTGTGTTTGTGCATGTGTGCATACGCATGGGAACGAGGAAGGGAGGTTGCTCCATCTGACAATTGACTCTGAAAAACTATCCCAGGTGTTACAATTTCTACAAATAAAAAGAAATTTTATGTAAAAGACTTTTCTGCTCAAAATATCTATAGAAAAGCCTTTTTCCTAGAAATTGCCATCTGCATGACCTGTCTTTAGAAAACACAGACTGGACCTCTGCAGTCCACTGTGCCCCATGCTTAGCAGAGCCTTCCATATGCATGTTTCTCTTGCAAACTTTAATATAAAAGAATATCTTTTGACTAAATTGAACCCAGGAAATGTAGCATCTAGAAATAATTCAATGAGATTCTCTTCTGTTTATTTTATATTTTTAATTCCCTGGAGATGCATTTTATTAATGATGTTATACAGTAAGAGAAAGCCCTCTCAAACTGACTTTAAAAAAAGTTCTGAGGGGCCGGGCGGTGGCGCTGGAGGTAAGGTGCCTGCCTTGCCTTGTGCTAACCTAGGACGACGGACCACAGTTCGATCCCCCCGGTTCCCCATATGGTCCCCCGTGCCTGCCAGGAGCGACTTCTGAGCAAATAGCCAGAAGTAACCCCTGAGTGTCACCGGGTGTGGTCCAAAAAAAAAAAAAAGTTCTGAACAGAGGAGTACCCCCTGTTTACTTAACTTTATGCTTCCTCATAAAGGCAACATGGCTGCTGTGAGTCCAGACCTCAAGAATTCAGACCAGTTCACTAAGTCATGCCTTTGGCTATATTTCCTAGCACTCTTGGCAACAATCCCTTTCCTATGCTTTGGCTTTCAGTTTTTCCATTTGCAACTAAAACACAGCTGCCAGAGAAATGGAATAGAGCAACTAATTTATATCAATTGACTCCCACCCAAATTTCAGGATTGAGGATGCCAAAATGGAGTTGGAAGTGAGTAAGGGACTTCCAAAGCCTCATCAGAAGTTATAGGAAGCAAAGGTGATAGAAGAGGGTTAGGGAACTGTTGTTGAGAGGGTACAAAGCTAGAGAGCAGGCAAAGTAACAGGGACCAGAGAGATAGCACAGTGGTAGGGCATTTGCCTTGCACGCAGTCAATCCAGGATGAACAGTGGTTAAAATCCTGGCATCCCATATGGTCTTTCATGCCTGCCATGAGTGATTTCTGAGTGTAAAGTCAGGAGTAATTTCTGAGCGCCACCAGGTGTGATCCCCCCCAAAAAACAGAAAAACAAACAAACAAAAAACAAGTGAAGTAATGATAGCACAACATGGTGAATGTTCTTGGACATTTAAAGTGTGTGACTAACTGAATCACACACTTTAAAATAGGTCAAATGCCTCTAAAGCCCAAACACAAAAACATTAATCAGAAAGGACTTGGTCAAACTTACCTTCAATGCAGTGTTTAGTAGAATAGCCAGGATACAGAAACAATCCAAATATTCAACAACGGACAATGGATCAAGAAGTTGTGGATCATATACTTAATGAAAGACAACACAGCTATAAAAAAAATCATGCAGTTTTCTACCACCTAAAAGGAATCAGAGGGTGTCGTGCTGAGGGAAATCAGTCAGAAGGAGCAGGACAGACACAGAATATTTTTTTCACATGTTAGGCATAAAGAAACATACTAAGGCCTGGAGCAATAGTACAATGGGTAGGGTATTTTTTTTTTTTTTGGTTTTTGGGTCACACCCGGCAGTGCTCAGGGGTTACTCCTGGCTCCATGCTCAGAAATTGCTTCTGGCAGGCACGGGGGACCATATGGGGCACCGGGATTCGAACCGATGACCTTTTGCATGAAAGGCAAATGCCTTACCTCCATGCTATCTCCCGGGCCCCAAGGGTATTTTTTTGTATGTAGTTGACCGAGATTACATCCCTGAAATCCTATATGGTCCCCTGAACCTTCCAGGAGGGAGTAATTTCTGAGTGCAAAGTCATTAGCAATTCTCCTGAGCATTGTCAAGTGTGGCCCAAAATTAAAAAAAAATTATAAAAATGAAAGAAACATAGTAAGTGTTTAACAGGTGCTCAAATACACTATCACTAGATATTTGGTCCACAGAATTGTTGGGAGGCATGTTTAAATGGAGGATATTTTGAAGGGGAAGCAGGTACTCTATTGATGTTTATGGTGTTAGAATAATGTCTGCACAAAACTCATTAACTTGGCCTGAAGTGATAGTAATGTGAGTTGGGCATTTGCCTTACATGGTTGGATCCTCAGCACCCTATATGGTGGTCTCCAGAGTCTGTCAGGCATAATATTTGAGCAAAGAGCCAGAAGTAACTACTGAGAGCCACTAGATATGACCCCAAAACCCAAATAGTGTTGTAAATCACAGTAGTATAATATAGATGGGGTGGATGTAGAAAGACCAAAATGGCTGGTTCTATGTGTGTAAATATATGTGTGTACTTATATATAAAACCACAAAAAACATTGCAGTAATGAAATATGTAAAAAAAATTGACTTAACATGTTTCCAATCTCAGCAGAAGTCAGCTGATGTCTCATTCCCAAAGTGCCCCTTCACCATTAAAAATAACCTCCCATGGGGCCAAAATGATAGTACAGTGGGTAGGGCACTTGTCTCGCACACAACAGACCCAGGTTTGATCCCCAGCATCCAATATGGTCCGCCAATATGCCAGGAGTGATTTCTGAGTGCAGAGCCACGAATAACCCCTGAGTGCAGT
>PVKC010036082.1:0-13311 GCA_004027635.1 Crocidura indochinensis
TATCCCATAGGTTCTGATAGTTTGTGTTTTCATTGTCATTTGTTTCCAGGAAATTTTTGATTTCCTCTTTGATTTCATCTCAAACCCACTGATTGTTCAATAGTAGAATGTTTAATTTTGGGGTGTTAAATTTTTTTCTTCTGTGTCCCTTTGTAGTTCACATTTAACTTTGGAGTCTTGTGGTCAGCAAAGGTAGCCTGCAAAATTTCTATCTTCTTGATTTATGGAGGTATGTTTTATGTGCCAGCATGTGGTCTATCCTGGAGAATGACCCATGCATGTTGGAAAAGAATGTATCCAGGCTTCTGAGTGTCTATATATATATTAGGTCTCTTTCTTCCATTTCTCTTTTCAGGTATAGTATACTTTTTTGGGTTTCAATTTGGTTGACCTATCAAGTTTTGACAAGCCTGTGTTGAGGTCTCCCAGAATTATTGTGTTATTATTGATATCATTTTTCAGATTTGTCAACAATTGTATTAAATACTTTGCTGGTCCGTCATTGGGTGTGTATATGTTTAGGAGAGTGATTTCTTCCTGCTGTACATATCCCTTGATTAGTACATAATATCCATCTTTGTCCCTTACAACTTTTCTGAGTATAAAGTTTGTGTCATTTAATATTAGTATGGCCACCCCCACTTTTTAACGGTGTTGTTTGCTTGAATGATTTTCCTCCAGCCTTTGATTTTGAGTATATGTTTATTCTGACTATTCAGGTGTGTTTCTTGTAGGCAGCAGAAGACTGGGTTCAGTTATTTGATCCATTTAGCCACTCTGTGCCTCTTAACAGGTGCATTTAGTCCATTGACATTGAGAGAAATAATTGTCATGGGATTTATTGCCATCTTTGTGTAGAAGTTTGGTGTGGTTTTTGTTCTGTCTTGTCTTTCGAATAGATCTTTCAGTTTTTCTTTTAAGGCTGGTTTTGAATCTGTAAAGTTTTTGAGCTGCTGTTTATCTGTGAAGCCATGTGTACTTCCTTCAAACCTGAAAGTGAGTTTTGCTGGGTACAGTATTCTTGGTGAAGCATTCATTTCATTGAGTTTTGTCACTATATTCCACCACTGCCTTCTGGCATTGAGTGTTTCTGGTGACAGGTCTGCTGTAAATTTCAAGAATGCTCCCTGGAATGTAATTTCCCATTTTGATCTTGCTGCTTGCAGTATTCTATCTCTATCTGTGGGATTCATCATTGTGACTAGGATGTGTCTTGGGGTATTTCTCCTGGGGTCTTTTTTAGCTGGTACTCTTTGGGCATGATGGATTTGGTCACATGTTTTCTTTAGCTCTGGTAGTTTCTCTGTGATGATGTTCTTGACTGTTGATTCTTCCTGGAGATTTATTCTTGGGTCTCTTGGACTCCAATGATTCTAAAGTTGTTTCTGTTGAGCTTATCAAAGACTTCAATTTTCATCTGCTCATATTCTTTGAGTAATTTTTCCATTGTCTGATCATTTGATTTAAGGTTTTTTTCCAATCTCTTCTGCTGTGTAAAGTTGCTATGCATCGCATCTTCCAGCACACCAATTCTATCCTCAGCTGCTGTTAACCTGTTGGGAAGCTCATCCATTATGTTCTTCAATTCGTCTACTGAGTTTTTCAGACCTGTTATTTGACCTGATGTTTCAGTTTGGAGTTTTCTGATTTCCTTTTTTTTTTTTTGTTTTTTTGTTTTTGGGCCACACCGAGTGACGCTCAGGGGTTACTCCTGGCTATGTGCTTAGAAGTTGCTCCTGGCTTGGGGGATCATATGGGAAACTGGGGGATCGAACCACGGTCCGTCCTCTACTAGTGCAGGCAAAGCAGGCACCTTACCTCCAGCGCCACAGCCCGGCCCCGAGTTTTCTGATTTCTATCTTCATATTCTCTTGATTTTTATTAGTGTTCTGATCTACACTTTCTTTGCATTCTGTGAGCAGCCTCCATATTTCTTTTCTAAACTCCATTTCTGAAAGACTGCTTAGGTGGTTGGCAATTGTTGGGTCATCAGAGTTTCCATCTTCATTCTCTATGGCTAATGCTGGTCTGCGTAGTTTCCCCACTGTCACGCTTGTGCTGTGGGTTTTTCTACATGTTGTGGTGGTATTCATTGGCTAGGTGGAGTGCATGGCCGCAAAGCAAAGCAGAGAGGCCGGGCTCCTCTGCTTCGATCCCTTATAGGTAGGCTTAAGGGGACCAGCAGAGTTAGCTTTATCTGCAACTTCAGCCCGGAAAGATTCACCTCAGTCAAGGAAAGCTGTCAGGGGATGAATGTCAGAGAAGATCAAAGTTTCCAGGTTGCAGCAAGCCGGGGGAAACCCCAAAATGTCTGCCAAGCTTAAGGGACCCAGCAGAGTCTGTCTTATCTACAACTCCGGACCGGAAAGACTCACCTCAGCTGAGGCAAGCCATCAGGGGATGAATGTCAGAGAAGATCAAAGTTCCCAGGTTGAAGCAAGTCAGGGAAAGCCCCAAAATATCTGCCGAACTTAAGGGGCCCAGCCGAGTCTCATATCTCAAGTTTTAAATGCAAATATTTTTTCTAGTTAGTTAGATGTCTTTTAGTTTTAGTTTGTATTTGTTACATTTTACCCAATTTTTATTATAGCACTGTGATTTCCTAAGTTGTTCACAAAATAGTCTTTTCAGTCATTAAATATCCAAACACCAACCACACCACCAGTGCGACCTTCCTTTTAGTGTCACTATTCTGGACCTCCCCTTCAACATTCCATGTTTTTTTTCTTTATATACCCAGCATAACAGGGGCATGTCCAGGCTCATCTGCCATATTCTTCTAACTGCCAACTGACTCTTTCCAACTGTCTTTTCCAGCTGCCAATCAACTCTAACTCTCTGTCTCCCAACTGCCATATTTCCACCTTTTATGTTTTGATGTTTTTTATATATGGAGAGTTATCTTTAGCAGTCAGTACAATTCATTCAGGTGATGGTCTGCAAAAGTCTTGGTGGTTGTTGCATTTCTCTGCTTGACAGTTCACTTAGAAGCTCCAAAGCAGAGAGATATATGTAGGGAAGAAATGAAACAGTGTTTAAGGAATAAAAGATTAACTTAGTAACTTTTAAATTTATGACTAACCTACCTATGCCTAGCCTAAGAAAGTGAAAAACCCCAATTCTTCAGGGTAAAGGGCGATGAATTGATAAGGAACAGTGTGGGGTTATCAGAGTTTTTCACTTTCTGTTTCCACTTAAGGAGGAAATGTTCTCTATTTAAAGTTTTTCTGTTTCTCTGTGTCTAAATCTCTTTATGCTCTATATAATAATCCTATTTTTCTATTTTCAATATCTCTTTTTGATCATTTTCTCTCTTCATTTCTTTTTCACTAATTCAGGTTTTCTCTTTTAATCATTAACCTCTTTATTTACATTTATTTTATTTTATTTTATTGGTTTTTGGGCCACTCCTGGCAGTGCTCAGGGATCATTCCTGGCTCTGTGCTCAGAAATCGCTCGAGGAAGGCTTTGGAGACTATATGGGATGCCTGGGATTAAACTTGGGCTTGTCCCAGGTCTGCTGCATAAAAGTCAAACACCTTACCCACTGTGCTATTGCTCTGGCCCCTTTTCTTTTTTTTTTTTATTTATTTTTTGGTCTTTGAGTGACACCTGACAGCGTTCAGGGGTTACTCCTGGTTCTACGTTCAGAAGTCACTCCTGGCATGCTCAGTGGATCATACAGGATGTTGGGATTCGAACTACTGTCCTACATGCAAGGCAAACACCCTACCTCCATGCTCTCTCTCCAGACCTCTTTATTTTTTAATAAAATTTTGTAGAAAACAAGGTTCACTTGACTTGTAAGGATGCCTTTTGCAGAATCCCTAAAGGCCCATCTGCCATATTTCTTCCATTGCCAACCAACTCTCCAACTGTATCTTCCAACTAACAGATAAGAATACAACTGGTTTTTTGTGTATTGACAGTAGTGAGCTACTTTTGTGTATTGCTTTATCATTTTAGGAGCTATTTTAGTAAATTCTTTATAGTGTTCTATGTATATTATCATGTCATCTGCAAATAGTAATAATATAGAGTTCTTTTCCAGTTTTGTTTGTTTGTTTTTGGGCCACACTGAATGATGCTCAGGAGTTACTCCTCGCAATGAGCTCAGAAATAGCTCCTGGCTTGGGGGACGATATGAGATGGCGGGGGATTGAACTGTGATCCATCCTAGGTTAGTGCATGCAAGGCAAATACCCTACCCCTTGCACCACTGCTCCAGCCCCTCCAGTTTGGTTTTTTAGTCTTCTTTACCTTTGTTTTTCTTGCCTGACTGCTATAGCCAGGACTTCTAATACAATATATAAATAAAAGTGGAGACAATGGGCATCCTTGCTTTGTACTTAGTCTCAGAGGAAATGGTTTTAGCCTTTTGGGTTTTTTTTTGTTTTTGTTTTTGGGTCACACCTGGCAGTGCTCAGGGGTTACTCCTGGCTCCATGCTCAGAAATTGCTCCTGGCAGGCACGGGGGACCATATGGGACACTGGGATTCGAACCGATGACCTTTTGCATGAAAGGCAAACGCCTTACCTCCATGCTATCTCCTGGACCCCGATTTTAGTTTTTTAACCCTTAATAATGATACTGACTGTGGATTTGTTATAGGTGGCCATTACTATCTTGAGAAAAGATCGATCCATCCCCATTTTGCTGTTTTTTTAAAGCAATCATAAATAGATATTGGATGATGTCAAAAACATCCTCTGCATCAGTTGATATGATTATTTGTTCTTTTCTTTTATAAATATGATTATTATTATCCCTTTTATTTTATTTCCTTTGCATGTGCTGAAACATTCTTGCATATTTGGGATAAATCCTAATTGATCTGGGTGTATGGTTTTTTTTTTTTTTTGATATGTTGTTGAATTTGGTCGCTAAAATTTTGGGAGAGGTCACATCCGGTGGCACTCTGGATTACTCTGGCTCTGTGCTCAGAAGTTACTCCTAGAAGGCTGAGGGACCATATGGGATGCTAGGATTTGAACCTCTGCCCGTCCTGGTTCAGCTGCATGCAAGGCAAACACCCTACCACCGTGGTGTCTCTCAGACCCTTTGGTAGCTAAGATTTTGTTCAAAAATTTTACATTGATTTTCATCAGAAAGTTTCTTCCTTCCTTCCTTTCTCCTTTCTTTCTCTCCCTTTTCTTTCTTTTTACTTTATTTTCTTTCTTCTTTCTCTCTTTTCTTTCCTTATTTCTTCTTTCTTTCTTTCTTTCTTTCTTTCTTTCTTCTTTCCTCGTTAAGCATTCTTTAAAATCTTTTTCCAAAAGATGAAAAAGCTTGTTAATAAAATCCTTTAGTTACTATCTTCACTCATTAAGAATGGTGGGTTCTTGTCCTGCTTCCTCGTTGAGAATCGAAATATGAAGGATCTTCATGGAAATCAAAGAAAACATAGCTCTAGCTGAACAGAACAGAAGATAGAAATCAGAAAACTTCAAACTGAAATAACAGATCTGCACAATAACAATTCAGCACAGTAGCTGAATTGAAAACCTCAATAGCTCAATGAAAAGCCTCTCCAACGGTAACAACAGCTGAGTACAGAATCAGTGAACTGAAAGATCAAATGCAGAACCACTCCATACAGTAGAAAAGAACATTAAAGCAAACTATCAGACAATGGAAAATGTACTCAAGGAATGAGAACAGATGAAAATAGAAGTCTTTGATAAACTCAAGAGAAACAACATAAGGATCAGCAGAATCCCAGAGGCCCAGGAAGGAGATCCCCAGGAATAATCAGTAGCTCCATGCTCAGAAATTGCATCATCAGAGAGAAGTTCCCAGAGCTAAAGACTGCATGCTATCAAATCCTGCAGGCCCAAAGAGTACCAGTCAAAGAGATCCAAAGAAAAACACCCCAAGACACATCCTAGTCACAATCATAAATCCCACAGATAGAGATAGAATATTGAAAGCAGCAAGATCAAAAAGGGTAATTACATTCAAAGGACCATCCTTAACATTTACAGCAGACATGTCACAAGAAACTCTCAAGGCCAGAAGACAGTGGTGGCATATTTAACAAGACTGAATGAAATGAATGCTTCACCTAGACTACTGCATCCGGTCCAACTCATATTCAGGTTTGAAGGAAGGATGCATAGCTTCACAGATAAGCAACAGCTCAGAAACTTTACAGATGCAAATCTAGCCTTAAAAGAAAAACTGAATTTCTACTTTAAGACAAGACAGAACAATAGACACACCAAACATATACACAAGATGGTATTAAATCCCATGACAATTATTTCCATCAATGCCAATGGACTAAATGGACTAAGAGACATAGAGTAGTGAAATGGATCCAAAAGATGAATTCAAGCTTCTGCTGCCTACAAGAAACACACCCGAATAGTCAGAAAAAACATAGACTCAAAATCAAAAGCTGGAGGAAAATCATCCAAGGAAACAACACACTTAAAAAAGTTGGGATGGCCATATTAATATCAGGCAACACAAACTGTAGACTCAGAAAAGTTGTAAGGGACAAAGATGGATACTTTGTACTAATCAAGGAATATGTGCAACAGGAAGAAATCACATTACTATAAACATATATGCACCCAATGAGAGACCATCAAGTTATCTAATACAATTATACATAAATTTGAAAGAGGATGTCAAGAATAACACAATAATTGTGGGAGACTTTAACACAACCCTCTCAAGAGTTGATAGGTCAACCAGACCTATCAAGACCCAACAAATATATACTAACCCTGAAAAGAGAAATGGAAGAAAGAGGCTAGTGTGTGTGTGTATGTATGTATATATATATATATATGTATGTATATATATATATATATATAAACATATGGCAACAAATCCCCAGAAACCTGGATACACATTATTCTCCAATGTACATGGGTCATTCGTCAGGATAGACCACATGCTGGCATATAAAGCATACCTCCATAAAATCAAGAGGATAGAAATTTTGAAAGCTACCTTTGCTGACCACAAGGTTCTGAAATTAGATGTGAACCACAGAGTGACAGAGAAGAAAAACTTTAACAACTGGAAATTAAACAGTCTGCTACTGAACAACCAGTGGATCCGAGATGAAATCATAGAGAAAATCGAGAAAATCAAAACTTTCCTGGAAACAAATGATAATGAAGACACAAACTATCAGAATCTATCAGAATCAATGGGACACAGCAAAAGCAGTACTGAGAGGAAAATTTATAACCTTGCAAGCACACATCAAAAAGGAAGAAGGGGCATACCTGAATAGCTTAATGACACAGCTTATACAATTATAAAATTATCAACAAAAGGAACCAAAAATAGGGAGATAGAAGGAAATTGCAGCGCTATTTACAATAGCCACACTCTGGAAATAACCAAGATGCCGTTCAACAAACGTATGGCTAAAGAAACTTTAGTACAATTACACAATGGAATATTGTGCAGCCATAAGGAGAGATTAAGTCATGAAATTCTACTATACATGGATATACATGGAATCTATTATGCTGAGTGAAATAAGTCAGAGAGAGAGATGCAGAATAGTCTCACTCATCTATGGGTTTTAAGAAAAAAGACATTCTTGGGGGCCAGGCAGTGATGCTGGAGGTAAAGTGCCTGCTTGCCTTGCCTGCGCTAGCCTAGGACGGACCACGGTTCGATCCCCTGGTTCCCCATATGGTCCCCCAAGCCAGGAGCAACCTCTGAACACATAGCCAGGAGTAACCCCTGAGCGTCACTGGGTGTGGCCCAAAAACCAAAAACCAAAAAAAAAATTCTCAGAGACAAACGAGAGGACTGGAAGTTCTAGTTCACTACATGAAGCTCACCACAAAGAATGATGAGTTTAGTTAGAGAAATAACTACATTAAGAACTATCATAACAATGTGAATGAATGAGCGAAGTAGAAGTCTGGACAGGTGGGAGTGGGGTGTGAAGGAGGAAGAATTAGGACTTTGGTGATGGGAGTGTTACACTGGTGAAGGGGGTTGTTCTTTATATGACTGAAATCCAACTGCAATCATATTTGTAATCAAGGTGCTTAAATAAAGTTTTTAATAAAAAAAGAAATATTTTCAATAAAAAAGAAACTTAAATTAAAAAATAGAAATCTATAGATGAACAATTCAACCAACTCTAAAAAGAACTCTATCAGAAGACGAGAGAATCCATGCAAATGGAATTGAAGGAACTAAAAGGCATGCTAGCAAGCCATAATAGTAGAATTACACAGGTAGAGAACTGCATAGACAAATTTGAAGACAAATTACAAGCCAGCTGGGAGAAGGAAGTCAAAAAAGAAAGGATATACAAAACCCTGGAAGAAAATATAAGGTACTTAATGAACAAAGACATGATAAACATCTCCGAATTATAGGAATTTCAGAAGAAGAAATTGGGAAAGGGGAAGAACAAGTAGTGAGGGAGATAATAGCAGAAAACAGAATGCTGAACAAAATAGACCCTGAAAAAACAACATTTAGTAATTAAATGGTAAAAAAGACAGAGATCGACTCTTTAAGGCAGTAAGGGAGGAAAAACTCTCAAGTATAAGGAAACAATATAAGAATCAAACCAGATCTTCCATTTGAAACAACCCAGGTAAGAAAAGAGTGGAACGACATATTCAAACTACTGAATAAAAGAAGTTTTCAACCAAAAGTTCACTATCCAGTGAAACTCTCATTTATATGGGAGGGAAGGTTAAAAACATTCTCAGATAAAAAGAACTCGTGATATTTCCGCTAACAAAACCAACCCTAAATGAGGTACTCAAAAGAGCAATTATAACATCCAAATTCCCAATTGTAACAACAACTTTACACAATATAATGGCACAACAGCCCTTCTGTCAATAGTTTCCTTAAATGTTAACGGATTAATGTCTCCTGTCAAGAATGAATAGAGCTGTTTAGTTTGAGCAGGTGTCCAATCAACTGATCTTTATAGATATCTGAATTAATGTTCTAATTTGTTTATCTACAGAAACAGGTGCAGAATGCTTTTGGAAGCTTTTGGACTCCCACAACAGTACTTGCAATGAATAGTTTTAATGTCATAGTTTTACTATGTATATAATAACTCCTTTATCTTTTTGTCCACAGTGGTGGTTGGAGATATAGGTTAGACCCCCCAGTTTCACATCACAATGCTATACTCTACTAGACTCAGGGATCATTATGATAATGTCATAATAAAATTCTAGCCTATTTCTTTTCTACTTGATTATGCCTAATAAAATCTAATGTTTATGTCCACAGATAGCAATGGAACATGCAACAGCATGCCATGAACTCCTGTTACAGAGCTCATTAATTAAATATGTTATTGCAATCTGTTTTCAATTGCAGCTAGTTTACCATTATATCATAATGCTCATCATCTTAGATTGTTTTTAGGAAAGGAAACTGGATGGTCAAGACCAGCAAGACAATATTTCATGGTATAGACTCCCGTTATTGTGCTCATTACCATATCACTTAGTTTTCTAGCCTTGAAAATTATGATTGTTTTTTTAAGAATGCTCTGTACACAATCTAACCCATGAAAATTTTCTTCAACAAAGTTTACCCTCCCCAATCATGATTGGCCTAGAAAATGGAAAACCTTTACATCCAACTTGCCAGCTTTATTTCCTTTTCAGCTTTATGTTTTTTAAGCATTCTGTCCCATTTCACCTGGGTCAGCTTTTCAACTAACCCATGGATTGATCCTCAATGTCTGTCAATGGGTGCACATGAGTGTATGTCTGTCTAATGTCCATCTGTAATACACAATGTCTATGCTGTATATTGTCCCTCCCCTTTGCTTATTACCTTACAAATTCTTTTCTAGTCCTTTGCTCTCTCACCCCCTATCTATTATTTCCCTCCATTTATACCTTTATAACCTCAGTTCTTTTTTTCTTTTTTAAAATTAACTTTGTTTAAACACTGTGATTACAAATATAATTGTAGTTGTATGATTATAGTCATGTAAAGAACACCCCCCTTCACCAGTGCAGGATTCCCACCACCAATTTCCCAGATCTATCTACTCCCCAATCCACCCACACCTGTACTCGAGACAGGCTTTCTTTTTCCCTCATTCATTCACATTGCTATGATAGTTTTCAGTGTAGTTATTTCTCTAACTGCACTTATCACTCTATGTGGTGAGCTTGATGTCATGAGCTGCACTTACATGGGAATTTGGGGGAAAATAAGGGTTGGGGCTGAGACAGTAAAATCTTAGAAATGAGCTTTGTAGGGCAGTGTCAAGGTCACAATATAAAGAAAAAATTTCCAGTGACTGTCCCAACATGAACCAGTGCTACAACGGCCCACCCTCCTCCAAAAGCCCATTCCAATTAGTGTAGGTAGAGGTAGGGGGAAAGCCTGTTGACCCCTATAGAGTCCACCTAGACCAGCGCCTAGGGAAGGCCTGAAGTCCAGGGGGAAACAATGGGGATGGGTCTGGGCCTGCCAAGAATCCCAGCACTCCCCAGGCTAGGAAGAAGGGCTCTAGTATGGGGCCTCCCCAAACCCCATACCTGGCAAGAGCTGGTCTCCAGAATCAAAGAGGTAACCAGAGGGCAGATGTCTGCCCGCCTTCCACCCCATGCACCTCCCCTGGAGTACGTAGGGAGGGGGGAAGCCTGAGGACCACTAAGAGTCCACCTGAACCCACTTCTGTCCGTCTGAGCTGGCACCCAGGGAAGGCCTGGAGTCAGGGGAAAAAGACAAGGATGGCTGGGGATCTGCCAAGCCTCCCAGCATTACCCAGGCTAGGAAGAAGGGCTCCACCCTATACCTGGCAAGAGCTGGTCTCCAGAATCAAAGAGGAAACTGGAGGCCAGATGTCTACCCGCCCTCCACCACATGCGCCTCCCCCCCTGGAGTATGGAGGGAGGGGGGGAAGCCTGAGGATCACTAAGAGTCCACCTGAACCCACTTCTGACCATCTGATCTGGCACCCAGGGAAGGCCTGGAGTCAGGGGAAAAAGACAAGGATGGT
Organism: Crocidura indochinensis; assembly: GCA_004027635.1. NCBI lineage: Eukaryota > Metazoa > Chordata > Mammalia > Eulipotyphla > Soricidae > Crocidura > Crocidura indochinensis. Next base: position 10,983 of record PVKC010036082.1, read on the forward strand.
TGGGGGCCTGCCAAACCTCCCAGCACTCCCCTGGCTTGGGAGCAAGCCTCTGGCATGTGGTATCCCCAAACCCCATGCCTGGCAACAGTTGCATAACCTCAGCTTTTCTAATTAGTTCAGTGTGAAAATTTCTAATTTCAGTCGTCAAATCCTCTAGATGTTTAATTGTGCTCTAGTCAAGTCTATAGATGCCTTTTTTTTTGAGCTCCCTGTGCATTTTACCTAGCTGTTTCCTACTTTTTAGTTTATTAGAGGAGCCATTTTGATTTCTGTAAATATAGGGGTGTACTGCAAAATAACTCAATTGGTAAGGCTTTAGATTGCTTCTTACAATGTGCAAAAATGGAATTCAGGGGTTATAAGGTAAGCGCGGCCACTCCACTTCGCTCTGCGGTCGCACTTTTTGGGTGTGGGTCCTGGAGAGGTTATAGTCCCTGTTGTTTGGAGGCCAGCTCAGCATAAAAGAGGCAGAGTGCATGGCCATTGTCTTTAAAAGTCTCTAGGTTTCCAATCACAAGGCAGGATTGGCCCCACGTGTGTTGGGTGGAGACATCTTACCAGGTGTGGGTCCTGGAAAATAACCTCAGTTCTTAACTCCTCACAAAGCAGAACATTCTCTCCACCCCAACCAGCTGCCAATCAGCTTCCAAAGTGAAAAGATAGATTCTCAGCCTGAGAAGAAACTGATACTCCGCTGCTACTGATTTGCTCTCTGAGGCCCCTTTTCCCCCACCTCCCTTCAATGTGGAATTTTGCTTGCTACCAGACTAGGTTTCTGAAAAGCCCCTGGCTTGAGGATATTTCCTGATATGTAACTACTGGGAGCCATTTATTAGACTCCACAAGACCAAATCACAGTCTGAAGCTGTATTCTGGATTTTACACCCCCCACCCCAGAGTATTTCAAAAGACTTATAGGGACATGTATATCTCCTTTGACTATTTCTTTAGATATATTTCCTTAATAGGTATAACTTGAATTGTCTATTTTCTTTTTTACTTTTTTAACTTTTTAATTTTTAATTATGTGAACAGTGATGAAAAGAAAGAGGACAAGGTAAACTTACAGTGGAAGGACAATCACCCAAAAACAGAGTTCTCTGAAGAAATCCCCCTGCTGACACCTTAATTTTAAACTTACAATCAAAGAAAGATAAAACAGAACCCATGTACAATTACTTTGTCCCTCAAGACCCCAGATTGTAGTAGTACATTATAAATTTTCTTAGTGGTACACAAAGCAATCTAAAGCCATAAAATTTGTGTAATTCCTCAAACTTGAAGATATAGTAGTTTTTTACATTTCCATGCACATGCATATTAGTTTAAGTTAACCTCAAAAGTTTAAGAGGTTTTTTTAAGGTTTAAAGTCAAAGGAGCACAGTAAAAACGGTGTTAGAGTGGCAATTATCATTTCCATAGGTCCACCAAAATATGGGGTACATGGAACGGAAAAGTCTTGACCTAAATACAAGGTGATCCTACCCCTGAAGTTTCCTGACATAAAACCAATTCTAGGCTCCAGGAAAACTAGTTTGTCCAATCCAGGCCATTGTCTGTAGTGCCAATACAGTTTTATTTTTTCACACAGTCTCTGTTGTTGGTATCATGTTTCTGTATTGATGATCCTGGAATCTGTATATCCTACATTGAAGTCAGGATGGTGTGGAGCATCCTCTAATTTCAACTCACAATTAAAGGGCAATGCAGAAAGCCCTGTTACAGTATGCAGGTCTTTGTTGTTGTTTAAGTCTTCTCAGTGTTAAGGGAAGACTCTTTTCAGTAGATTGATGTCAGAGCAGCAGTAGGGTCTTCCCTGGTAGAGGATTGCTTCCAGGTGATGTCACAGACAATTTTGGATGTTTCATAGATGGCTTCCCTGATTCATGGGTGAATGGAGAATGCCCATACTTCTGAGCCCTGTGCCAGGTCATCATGTCAATGTTCAAGGTGTAATGTCCCATTGCACTAAAAGATTTGTATGTTCCCATCTCTATTAGATAAGATCTTACTTGTATGTACAGTATTTTCCATTTTAATGTGCCTATGCAAACAAGGAATAATGCCACTTGGTGTTATCAACGCATAAGGGGGGCACAAGAACAAGTCCAACAATCCCCGTGACTTGGTTCAAGCATAAGCATTAAACTGAGGGACTCTTTCACCAAAATTTCTTATTGAACAGTTCAGAAAGAGAAGAAAAGATAAAAAGTGGGAAAATAAGCAATCTAACTTAAGACAGTGGACACAAATGTCACTGTTTAAGGGAATATTCAATAATAGTTATAGCATTTGAGGGAATATATCTACAATATTCAAAGGAGATATG
>PVKC010036083.1:0-13308 GCA_004027635.1 Crocidura indochinensis
TTTAATTTTTATATAACAAGTACAGTTATATCCCTTATGCTTTTTTCTTATTACTGTACATTTTTCTTGACTATTCATTTTATTTCACCACATTCCTGCAAAGAGAACATCTGTTAATACCTAATATTTTAGGCAAGTTTCTGTTACATATATTTACTAGAATTAATGCTTAAAACCATTGTGATATTTCATAATTCACAAGTGGAGACGATAATAGGAAATAGACCAAGTTTAACTCTCTACCATAGCTGATTGATAGTCGAGGAGGAAAGAAACAAATGCTCCCAAGATTTGAATATGAAGATTATGCCCCTAACTACATATAATTTAGAAAATACAGAGGTCATCATTAGTCATGAAAAAGGGAAATCCCTTTTTATAAATGTATACCTGGAAATAGAAGAAAAGAGGTTTGATGGAGCTCCAAGGAAGGTATTCAGAGGATAACCTCGCATGTCAAAGGAATTCAGTAACAGATGTGAGATGAGGTTCAAAGAATGGCTGTTTTGAACTGCATCTGTCTACACATACATAACTGCACAACAGTAATACTTGCATTATTTCAGTCCTGGGACGTGGGCCAGGATGATGAGCAGGTCAAGAGGAGTCTTTTATATGCTTGACTCCTGACAGTGGAGTAATTTGGCGGAGGTGGGCACTTGCAGTTCTTGTGAGCCCTGGGGAAAGAACTGAGATCAGAGCTCTCCAACCAAAATGAAAACACAAATTTAGTTCTGATTTAAAAGGAATGTGAGTTTTCCAGTGAGAAAGGCAGCACAGGCTGGGGTCCACGCAGGAGGTAGGTTTCAGAGAAGGCTCAAGTAAAGTGGAATTGTGGTGAAGATAAGGCAGCTACATTATACAGGAGAGATGTGTGATTGTTGACTTTATTTGTTGTCTTCACAGGCAAAATACGTGTTATTATTTTAGCAAATACAAACACTATCTAGTTTCTAATATCCTGTAAAGTCCTCTTCTGCTATAATAAAATATCTGATCAAATAGAATCTATTTCTTCCATAATATTTTTTAATATCTTCTATATGCCAGATATTGTGATAAGAAACTAAGATGAGAAACTGACTCTCATGGGTTTGCAGTTGAGAAGGGCCTTATGAACCATCTAAATAATTTTATTTATCATTTTTTGAGATTTTACACCAGTTGAAAAATTTATCCTGGCACTGCTGTGGAGACCATATGGGATGCAGGGGATTAAACATTGATGAGCCCTGTACAAGGCACATACCCTACCTATGTATTATCATTACTCTAGCCCTAAATATATCACTTAAAAATCTTGAAACACATTAGAAAGGAGGCTTCAAGTAGTTTATACCTTAGTATAATATAAATACATATATATATATATATTTATAAATGTAGCTGGGAAATATTTTCTCATTTTTACTATATAAAGAAGAACTTATATTTTTCTTAGATATTTTGGCACAAGCTTGAAGTTTTTAAACATTTTTAGGTTTTTCTGAACTATTCTGATCTTCCATCCTTAAATCATCTAAAGAATTGTAGTCATTGCAAAAAATTATAAACTCACCAGAACTGAAAGAGATGCTATATTGATTTAAATATAGACAGTTCTATAAATAATGGATTATTTGGTTAAATATAAAATAGATACAGTCAAGAAGAGGCAAAAATTTTACCTAAGAACTTTTGTACTGTTATATTCATCAGGTGCTTGGCAAAGTGCCTGGTATAGAGATAATACTTAATGTTGACTCTTATGCATCAGATCTCAGACTTATCCTTCACTTTATGGTAAATTATTTACAATTAAACTGCAGTGGAAATGTGGATTTACATTGCACATCTAGAATAGCAGCATAGAGGCTGATTCAATTGCAGATATTAAGCACATATTTAGTGATAATTTATTAATAAATTGATTTATTTATATTAATTAAAATGCTACAGAAGACATAGCAGAAGTAGAAATCTTACATGTTCACATTCACATAAAGATCAGTTGTCACATGCCTTTGTTGCAAAGAATTACTTGTAAGGGTTTCTGTAGAGCCAATTCCGCAGGTAGAGTACTTATACTGCACAGAGCCAATTTATATTCAATCGCTTGCATTCATTGTGGTCCTCTGAGTATAACTAGGAATAATTACTGAGCACAGATCCAGGAGTAATTCCTGAGAGTTGCTATGTATGGCTCCAAAAGAACAAAAATTAATTAAGTGCAAGACTAAACCAGTCGTACTTATGGATTATCATTCTTTTATTTTAGGTCAGTGTTCATTAGCTATTTCTTATGGTGCTTGGGTCTGGGTATAGAACTGGGGCCTCCTATATACAAAAGATGCACTCAGTTCATTGAGTTATCTCTTCAGCCTTTTGAGAACTTTTAATCTTTCATGAGCCTTGTAGTAGTGTTAGCAGTTTTTAGGTACTCAAACCATTACTTTAATAACAAATGCCTACTTTGGTGGATTTTAACTTGACTGATGTGTATGATCATCCTAGTAATACCACATTTACTTGAAAGAATCACATATAGTTTCAAATGTATAAGATGATACTATTTACTGCTTCTAAAGTGAAAAATCTGTATTTGTGGGGTTGAAGTGATAGCACAGCAGGTAAGGGTCCTTGCCTTATACACTGCCTGCCTGGGTTCAATTCCTGTCATCATATAAAGTCCCATAAGCAACAGCAGTAGTAATTTCTGAATGCAGAACCCAAACCAGGGATAAGCCTTGAACACCAGTAGGTTTGGCTGCCAAATGAAAAAAAAGGTATTTGTGGCACCAAGCAGAATAGAATAGTGCAAATTTGAAAATAACTTAAATGTACCCCATCATGAATTATTTAAATAAATGATGACAAAATATATAAACAAATCCCTGTATAGTCATTAAAATGGGCCTCTATCTGGTGAAATCTATTTTATCCGAGGTGAAAAATATATGATTGTTCTTTGGAGAAAATAAAACACTATCTGAATCAGTATAGTGTCATTGGAAGATATATATATATAGGTTATTGAAATTCCTTTATTTTAGTGATAGTTACTGAAGAGTTTCACTTTTACTTTTTGATATAGTTTTGAATAATTAGTTTTTAATTTACATATTTTGTTTTACAATTATTTACTTAGGATAGATATAAATAGATAACAGTATTAACTTTATGAAACACATTACTTGAATATGCTAGGTTGAATAAGCTAGGTTGAGTTTTATATTTTGACTGAAATTTCCAATGAAATTAAAACACACAATCAGATCATAGTTTCAATAACTGATTTTCAATGTAAGCTAATTCTTCTATTTTGGTTATACCAGAAATTTTATTATTAAGAAGTAAACTTTATATGCAAAGTTCTCCCAAAAGAGAGAGAGCAAATCGCCTGCCCTAGAGCAAGGTGGGAGTGGGGTGGGGGAGGAAGTGGGAGACATTGGAGACAGGAAGGGCACACTGATGAGGAATGTTGCACATTGTATGACTGAAATAGAGCAATGAAAAGTTTTGTAACCACAATGTTTAAATTAAGTAATAAAAATAATTAATTTTATGAGAGTGGTCCTCTGTAATTTAATTGGCAATCAAATTGTCAATAATATGATTATAAATGATTTAAAATAAAAGCTAGAGAAAATTACAGATAACTTTGATACTTAAAAATATGACTAATTAACTCTAAAATGTAGAGGAAGGAAAATAATTATGCAATCAGGGGATCCAAATTTGAATTTCCCTGTATATTATTTGATTTTCCTGATGATTAATATCATCAGCTAAAAATAGAATTAATTACAGGTCCTTTTTAGTCTAAATGAGATTTTTGTGAGAGCATTTTAGGTAGTATATATTTAAAAATTTTAAATATTATTTGTTCTAGTGAGAATTACTATCACTACAACTGTCATTACATAGTTGAAAGAGTTCAACTATGTAATGAAGCAAATAAACAAATGCCATCACTATTTAGAAGCACATCTCTATGATACCTTGAAATGTACTTTTACATACTGGAAGCACTTTAATACTCATAAGGAAGCAAGTAATAAATTGTAAAATAAAGACTAATGTCAGATAAATCTTAAAATCTAGTCAGTATTAAAAGCTAGAGCATGGGAAACCAGAATAGATCCTGATTTAATAAAGTGATAGTTTCTTTTAAAAATAAAAAAAGCTATAGTAGAGATTGTATAGCCATATATATATATATATATGAGATGACATGTTCTTTTTAGAATTGAATCTTTAAATATAATGTATTGATTATAAATATACATTTAAAAGCATATGATTAAACTATAAATATTACTATGACAACAAATTTAAAAAAACACAGGTCATTGTCCAAGACAGGATACCAATTGACTTGCTATTATGAGACACGAGGACCTCTAGCTTTAGAAAATAAAACAGGATGATTGGAACATAAATCCCAGAGAGGAAGAAATCCAGTGGTGTCTGAGACAAGAATGAGGATTTAGTTCTGTGAAAGATCTTGGGTAGCCTGGAGAGGATTATAGAAATAATAGAGATTGGGGCCAGAGTGGTGACACAAGCGGTAGGGCATTTGCCTTATACACGGCTAATTTAGGATGGACCATGATTCGATCTCCTGGCATCCCAGATGGTCTCCCAAGCCAGGAGTGATTTCTGAACTCATATGGAGCAATTCTTATTCATTCTGATGAATTAGGGAAGATCATTTGATATAATTTCCCTGATCATATGTTATCTTTTGCCTTTTTATTTGCTTTATGAAAAAGAGGATTAATAAAGGCAGATGTCTGGTCATCTATGCATTTAAAGAAACATATTTTCTACTTTTCTATATGTATATTCTTTTGTTATCATACTAAAGTTCTTTAAAAGCTTGTAACTCACTGATTTGGATTCCACTACCTGGTTCGACTGTGTTTTTCGTTTGTTTGTTTTTGAGTCACTCCTGGCAGCACTCAGGGGTTACTCCTGGCTCTATGCTCAGAAATCATTCCTGGCAGGCTCAGGGGACCATATGGGATGCCTGGATTCGAACCACTATCCTTCTGCATGCAAGGCAAATGACCTACCTCCATGCTTTCTCCGGCTCCTCGACTATTTTTTAAATGGAAGTACTGGTATTATTCCAGCTATTATTTTTAACTAAGGAGGTGGTTTTTGGTTTATCACTTGGCTGCATTACTTGCCCTGGATAACAATAACTGGAGATTGTATGTCCCCCCCTCTTTTATACATACCCTGCTGTTTTTTAATGCACCATGCTGGTTTCTGATGTATCTTTATTTTCTTTTTTTCAATGTTTAATGTTTCTCTGAGGTTATTATTTGTTCATGGACTTTATTTTTGCTCTTTTGTAGTCCCCAAGAAAGATCTCATCTTTACAATTATAGAACATGTAAGAATAAATAGTACAGAGAAAATAATTTGTCTTTTTTACTATAGATACTGGAAGAATAAATTTATTAAAAAATATAGTTCTGAGATTTACAAGGACTGGAGCATGAGATTTGCATGCTAGAGTTCTGTATGGAGTCCTTGAATGCTGTACCCCAAGGGATGGCTAGAAGCCTATACCCCTAGTTGAGGTTGGGAGTAGCATTTCCAGCTGGGAGTGGGCTTTGATTCCAAAATAAGACAATAAAATGTAGCTTTAACTACTTTCAAATATCGAGTACTAGGCATTTTCTCTAATATTATTTATAGTTTTTGAAATTTTCCTCAATTTAATACAAGTTTTAGTAATGTAAAAAGAAATACGATGTAAAATTCTCAAGAAAGCTTTCAAAAGAATCAGTAATTGTAGTGCCTCATCTTTATTCCTGAGGCCTGAATGTATTTACCTTTTGCTTCAACTTTCTTTATCTGAATAAGTATGTTGATAATCATATAATATAAATAACTGAAAATATATTATTTATTATGCAAGTAACTCAATTTCATGCAATTAAAGAAGATGAAAAAACTAATAGCTCTGTTATTTTATTAAGTAAACCTCATAAATGATTTTTCTGGAACCCTAATGATTTTAAGTAGCAAAAGAAAAGAATTTTTAGAAGATTTTAAAGTTTTTTTTGATTTTTTTATTTTATTTTAATCATAGTGGTTTACATGTCATTCACAGTAATATTCCAGTTACATATAAACATTTAATCAGGGGAATTCCCATCACCAAGTTGTCCTCCCTCCACGTCCGTTCCCATTCTGCCTCCCATATCCTCCACCCTCTCCCCGGGGTCTTCTAGATTGAGTGTCTTCCTCTGTTTCTGGTTTATTACTTAGTGATCTTATATCTGACTGGGCTTGGTGTCTCCGTTGCTTCTCCCTCTGATTGGGAGGCAGGATTAGATAGTTCGAGTTTTGTGGTTTTGTTTGGGGAAGAGTACCGTAATAGATTGGGGTAAAAATTAAGTATGCCTGCAATGGGCAGAGTCCTTCTGGCAGCTCTCATCCTCAGTTTGAGAGAAGGGGAAAAGAAAAGGTGAAACACCACCACATTTTACAAAGACATATCAAATAAGACATCTAGTGAGCACCGTAGCCATAAAGATATGCAGAAGATTTAAAATTTTTAAAAGAAGTGAGGGCCTACAACATTCCATGTAGCTACTCTAACCAAGTTCAATCGTTGGTACCTGAAGTACCCTCTAACATTGCTAGGTGCAGTACTGGTAGTCCCTAATGATGCTGGATGAACTCTATACATATGTATCCCATATGGAACAGGACTGATTAAAGCTGTTAGACTACCGTCAGTAAAATAAATAATTAGACATTAATATGTGGCTCCATGTACTGGAATTGTGAAGCTTTAACTTCCACAATAGGGGAAAGACCCTACAGTGCTCAGGAATTATTTCTACTTCTGCACTCAAGTATCATTCCTGGTGGACTTGGGGAACCATAAGCAATGCCTAGGCTCAAACTCTGCTGGACTATCTCTCCAGCTCCCAAACATGATAAATTGGACTGGTTTAGATGATAATGTTTTTGTCTTTCTGTAGGTAGATTCTTTGACATTTATTGGTGTTTGTTTTTGGTCTCACCTGGCTATAGGTGTGATTTACTCCTGACTATGTGTGCATGGATCACTCCTTGGTAGTGTCAGGGATTGAACTTAGATACATGCAAGTTAAGAACCTTACCAACTATATTATCCCTCCATTCCTTGAGCCTTATACTGTACACTACCTATATCCTAGAGAAAGGATGTAATATTAAAAATGACTTTTAGAAAAGAGCACTGGCATACGTGTTGCTTGATCACGTGTGACTCATGTCTCTCCTCTTGAGAGATATGGTCTTTCTGTTTTCATGCTGGGTTGTGTATCTGAGTTCTCTCCACCTTTTAGAAATCTGTGCTTATTCTTGAGCCTGTGATTATGTCTCTCATCCCCTCACTCTCCTTCTTCAGTGCCTTTAAATGAAATGTGTCCTTAAAAAAAGAACACCGTTGGTGCCGGGCGGTGGCGCTGGAGGTAAGGTGCCTGCCTTACCTGCGCTTAACCTAGGACGGACCGCGGTTCGATCCCCCGGTTCCCCATATGGTCCCCCGTGCCTGCCAGGAGCTATTTCTGAGAGAATAACCAGGAGTAACCCCTGAGTGTCACCGGGTGTGCCCCCCCCCAAAAAAGAACACCGTGTTTGATTTTGTCAGCTATCCTTTTCTTTTCATTGTATATAATCTCTCTTCTTTTGTTCATTCAACTATTTTTTTCACTGCTGTCTTTGTTAGGAACAGTACTAAAAATAGATACATATTTCTTGCTCTTTTTTCAAAATTTGTATTTTCTATTATTTTAAACTTTAATATACCAATGATCCTATGAACTTATGAGATAGAGTGAAAAATCCTGTTTAAAACCAGCAAGTCTTGAGATGTTTTATTATACAATATTGAATCATAGGAACACAATAATATATCACTTGTCTTTACACCAATTTATAAATACAGATTATATAGTGTTCACAAAACTTTCCAGCATTTAAATGAGTTCATGGTCTGGCTATAGGTGAGCAATTAATTAATATTAATTGATAATATTATTAATAATATAATAATGCTGACTAATTATAATGGTAAAATCAATTAAAGGAGAACAACTATGTCATTCAGAAGAAGCAGCATCTAAAACTGTGCAGAAAAGCTAGAGATAATACCATAAGGCACTAGCATTGTGTGCTTCTGATCTGAGTTTTCAATCCCAGGATACATATGGTCTCTTGAGCATGGCCAGGAGTGTGTCCTTAGTGCAGAGGGAGGAGTTACCTTGAGTGTAGCACCTCTTCCCCTTAAAAAAAAAACTGGGTAGAATTTATGAGCCTGGTATAGATTTTTTGTTATTGATGTGTGTTGGTTTATGGATCATGCCTGGCATTGCTCAGGGTTACTCTTGTCTCTGCACTCACAAATTATTCTGGATGGCTCAGGACCAGATGGAATGCTGGGGATTGAACCCAGGTCAGCTGTTTGCAAGGCCTTACCCACTGTGCCATCCTCTGGCCCCTTGTTCTAGGTTTTGTTAGTGAAATTTTAACTCTTCACTCTGCTAATGAATTATCAGGAAAAATTTACGCTAACTCATTTTATCAGCAATGTGGGATTAATATTTGATAAGTAGGTTAGGTAATAACATTTATAATGTAATTATCAGACTTATAGCAGTTTATTTTGTGATGCAAATATGTTAATATTTTGTTATTCTCTTGGGGCTAATCTAATATCAAACTTGCAGGAAACAAAATATTTCACTGACAGAATTCATTTGTAACGTGGCAAAAAAGACTTTGTGAACCTCTTTCCCATCTTCATATAGAAACTTAGTTAACAACAATTGTGCTTTCTTGAGAAAAAGCTCTTTAATGCTGTTTGTCATTCTGTGCCAGTCTTCTATTTTCTTATTGTTCTCAAATGATGTGATTTTGGCTCCTGAGTGATCTCTATTAAAAAGTTCAATTCCTTCCCAGTCTCTGTGCTGGTGCTAACATAGGAACAAGGATTATTTCTCTTTACTCAATTTGTAAAATTTGACCAAAGTTATCTTACTGGTGATTTCTAATATTTAGTGTCAAGTAAACCCTGAGTTGCCAAACAACTCCTAAAGTACAATTAGATATTACTCTAAATTTTATAGTGAGCTTTTAGTTACTCTTTATATAATGCCTTTATAATAATGTTAACATTTATGGTAATGTTATAAAAAGTTAAATTACCACTTCCAAAAAGTTCTAGTTCCTCTATCAGTTCTCTGTGTCACCTATGGGTCAATCTTCATGTTTTCCAGGCAGTTTCTCAACTGCTTGGTATTCATCTTTGTAATCAAAGGCCAAGTGTCATTATTTGATATTATCTATGCCCTTTTCACCTAACTTGTCCCAGTTTACATGACTAGGGATTATCCATTAATTTAATATACTGTCTTTTGTCAACTAATTATTGGTCATTGACAATCATATTAGAGACTTATTAATGGAAATCTGCCTTTGTTATCTCTAACTACAGCCCTAATAGCCTCCAATTTACACTTTTTGATGTATTTGTTTGTTTTTGGACCACACTCTTTGGTGTTCAGGGGTAATTCCTGACTCTCTGTCCAGAAATCACTCCTGGCAGGCTCAGGGGGCAATATGGGATGTCAAGGATCTAACCTGAGTCTGTCTGAGTCAGCTGCATGCAAGGCAAACACCCTACCACAGTGATTTTGCTACAGCCCCCAATTTACATAGTTGAATAAAGGGCAGATAATATAGATGTTTTCACTTAACTGACAGTCGTTAATTAATGTTTACTTAAAATTTGGTTTTTCTTCTTGGCATTTACATTTGTCAGTGTAAAATAGGAATAATAAAACTTCCATAAAGTAGGCCACAATTTTACAGTTATTCAAATAAAGGAGCAGAAAATGTACCATATTAACTTCTTTAACACTAAGTTCTATCACTTCTCATTCCCTCATGAGTACCCAAAGCCAAAATTAATATTAAAATTTTCCCTTGAAGATAGTTTTTCTATTTGCTTTATATAAGTTATAACTATTTTGACTCAAATGATAAATTCGACTTTTGAATATCTCCATTTGAGAATTTTCTGATATGACACAAGAATTGTATGTGTTCTTAGCTTAATATACTGAATAATCTATTTCCATTCTTATTTCTGTTTAAAGAATGCAGACCTCATACATTATAATTTTATTTCCCTTTATTGGAATTAATTTGGAAAATATGTCCAAACAGATGTTCTCAGAGGGGTTTTGTACTTCTGGAATTATTAGCATATAAAAACACTACAACATATGGCTATAGGTTCATTTGCAGGTATGATGGATTTTGCATTTTGTTGCCCTAAATCAATGTAATATTGTGTTGAGTTAGCTATCCCAGTGGAGATATTTAGCTGTTTAAAAAATATAGATCCATCCTGCGTGAGGTTTTTGTCGAGGATAGGGGTGTGGGAAAAAATATATAGATCCAATAGGGATTAATTATGAGAGTAGGAAGTTTAATCATTGTCTCATTATACATAGAGGAAGGTGGTATTACCTACCTTCACAGGGTTGGTCAAGGTCATGGATGCCAATATTTCTGATGAGAATTATGACTCAAAATTCTTGAATTACTGTAATTTGTTTTATTTAGTTTTCTTAATAATTTTGGTTTTTTAGATTTTTTTCTAATAATTCAAAATCATAGTTTCAAAAAGATGGACATAATATTTTTTCCAGTGGTGCAGTATTGTAACAAATGAAGATAGAGATCATTTTAATGGCCCTAAAAGGAAATATCAAACTAAAACACCCAAGCATAATATCCAAATATATTGATTGGAACAGCATGAAAATATTTGTGTCCACACACATACAAAAATAAGGTTCACAGGGAAAAAATATGCAGGTTTTTCCCTACTGCTGTCACCGCATAACCGCAACATTTTAACCACAAAATTCAGTGGTTAAAAACACTTAAATGTGTTTTACAGCTCTCAAGGACAGAGGTGTGAAAATGGTTTCATAGAACTAAAATCAATATGGGAGTAAGATACATTCTCTTGTTGGATGTTCTCTAGTGGAATGTCAGTCCTTTGTCTTCTTTCTTTTATGCCTAGGGCATTTGAATTCCTTGGCTTTTTCTCATTCACATTCAAATTCAGCAATATTAGTTTGATTTTTACTCACATTGCTCTCACTTTTCTCTTCATTTGAGCACTCTCTCATTTTGTTGCATTCTTCTTAGCTTTAAGGAGTTTTGTTTTGTAAGGACTTCTAAGGCTCTTGTTAATTATAAATATGAGAAAACCTTATTAGTAACCAGAATAATAGCCTCTCTCAAAATTAAATGATTAACAACTTAAATCCATCATATTCACAGATTCTAGAGAGTCTTTGGGGGACCATCATTAGTCATTCTGCAAGTGATGGTAATGTTTAAAAAAAAGTAGAACAAGAATAGAAAGAAATAAAGGGGGTAATAAAGCAGAGTCAGTAAGAAAAATAACTTTATTCCAGCTCTGCAATCAACTAGTAAAAAATCAAAAATTGCTTCACAATTTATTACTTAAATAAATAAATATTTATAATAGACACTCACTGGGAGCCTCTGACAATCAACCTTTCATAAGGTATTATCTTATTTAATCCTTAAGTTATTTTCACTGAAGACAATCAAACTGCCAGTTTCTATAATGTTTTATTGCAAACTCAAAAGTTCATGTTTTCCCTCCTGAACAGCTTAGAAATTTTTAATCTCTGCCAATATTGCCCACTTGAAATTGGGTAGCACTAATGTAGATTTTTTAGTTGTTGTTTTAGGGCCACACCCTGTGGTACTCATCTTACTCCTGGCTGTGCGCTCAGAGTTCAAACCTAGTGGGTTTAGGGAACTATAAATGATGCCAGGGATAAGACTTTGGTCTGCCACATGCAAGACAAGCACCTTACCCACTGTACACTTTCTCTGGACCTCATATATCATTTTTATTGGTCTCTGTTAATTTGAATTAGCTAGTGATTATTCACCAAGGTTTTTACATTTTAGTGAATAAACAAACCATATGTTCAATCTTTACAAATTGGATTATAAAGGAGATTAGATCCTTCCATTTACTGTTGCACAACAAAATGGCCTAGGATTTAATGACTTAAAATGATAATTATTAAATTATCTCTCATGATTTTGTAGGTTTACCAATATCAACTGGATAATTCTTTAGCCCCATGTAAATTCAGGTGGGACACATGGAGCTGAAAACTCCAAGATGACTCACTTTTATGACTGGCAATGATGTTGTTGGCTGTGAGCTTGGCATATGACTTGGGCTACTAATTGCATGATGGCTGCATTCCAAGGAATGTACCAAGAATGAATGTTCCAAGAGGGAGGAAACAGATGCTGCCAGTCTTCTTAAAGGCTAGTTCAGGGACTTATACAACATGACTTCTGCTGTGTTTTAATAGCCAAGCAAGTTTCAGAGCAAGTTACTACTCAAGAGGAGTAGAAATATATTGCAAGCTTTTGGGCAAGTTTCTAAGAAGCTTTAGTATATTGCCAAGTAAAACATAGAACATCAATAAGATAGTTTTATAAACTGAAGCTGAGAGAGGAAATCAAACCATGGTTTAATCATGTAAATTTCACATAGGATTCTTTTGGACTTCAATAATTAGACTGTACATTTTTAACAGGAAAATATAAGTGTAATTAGAAATAAAACTATCAACAAGATCAATTTTACTGAAACATTTAGAAAGGAATAAAACACCGGGATTATAATATCTGATTTGAAAAAGACAGGAGGTTAATAACAAAAGACATAACTGAATGCTATTGAGATGGCAGCTTGACAAATTATATGAATATCACATGAATTAAGATGTAGAAGAAAGTTGGGGCTAGTGAGGTGGCGCTAGAGGTAAGGTCTCTGCCTTGGAAGTGCTAGCCAAGGAAGGACCGCGGTTCGATCCCCCATGGTCCCATATGGTCCCCCAAGCCAGGGGCAATTTCTGAGCACTTAGTCAGGAGTAACCCCTGAGCATCAAACGGGAGTGGCTGAAAAAAAAAGATGTAGAAGAAAGCAAGATGATGCTTTCTCTTTAAATAACTTACAATATTATGTAATGAATTACATCATCATGGAAGAAACCAAGTTTCTTAAGGGAACTGATGAGTTCAATTTTGAAAGTATTCATTGAAATATAAAAAGTTTTGGATTATCCAACTATAGTTCTAAAAGACATTGAGTGCATATCCTAAAATTAAGGTACAAAATCTGGATTGGAAATAAATTTCAGCTTTCAGTCCAGTGTGAAGATAATTATTAATCAAGGT
>PVKC010036084.1:0-13301 GCA_004027635.1 Crocidura indochinensis
CCCAAAAACTAAAACAAAATAATAAAAAAAAAGAACTCTTCAGACTTAGGGACTCAGTAGCAACCTTGAAAAATTTCCAGGAGCCGTTGACCTACCTCTCACCCCACTTCCCACCCCAAAATAAGATTTCCTTCTCCTTGCCTCCAGGAAAACTTCCATACCCCATGTTCTGGTGCCCAGGTGAGCTGAGGAGGCAGGAGGCTGGGAGGGGGAAGGAAACTCAAGAGGGAGGATGCTTTGGGGTAGAGAAGGTGCTGTGGAGAAGGGCAGCAGGCTGGGGGGAGCACTCATAGGGCCCCAACAAGGGTCTGCTGACTTTAGACAGAAGGCCCTGGTAAGAAAGCTGGAGCCTAATGAGTGATGCCCCTATTCCACTCCCATGACCCTGGAAGGTTCCTATCACACTGGCCAGCTCTTTGTTTTGGGGCTATACCTGGCAGTGCTCAAGGATTAGTCCAGGCTCTGTACTCAGAAATCCCTCCAGGCAGGCTTGGGGGACTATACGGGATGCCAGGGATCAAACCCAGGTCTGTCCCAAGTAGGCTGTGTCCAAGACAAAGGTCCTACCCTTATGCTATCATACCAGCCCCTAAGCTCCATCTCTTGACCTTCCAGTAAAACCCCAAAATGCTAAATTAAAAAAAAAAATTAAGGGGCCAGGCGGTGGCGCTGGAGGTAAGGTGCCTGCCTTGCCTGCACTAACCTCGGATGGACCGCGGTTCGATCACCTGGTTCCCCATATGGTCCCCCGTGCCTGCCAGGAGCGACTTCTGAGCGAATAGCCAGGAGTAACCCCTGAGCATCACCGGGTGTGGCCCAAAAACCAAAAAAAAAAATAAAAATAAAAAATATTGGGGCTGGAGCAATAGTACAGCAGGTAGGATAGGGCACTTGCCTTGCATGCGACCCAGGTTCTGTCCCATACGGTCCCCTGAGCCAGCCTGGAGAGATTCCTGAGCACAGAGCTAGGAGTAACCCCTGAGCATCACCAGGTGTGGCCCAAAATTAATAATTTTTTAAATATATTTTATGGAGGCAGAGATAGGGCAGTATGTGGTCAACCTGGATTTAACCCCAGCATCTCATCAAGTCTCCCCAAGTAAATTTCTTTGCTTTTTGGTCCACACTCAGTGAAGCTTAGGGGTTACTCCTGGCTATGTGCTCAGAAATCATTCTTGACTTAGAGGATCACATGGGACACCCAGGGATCAAATTCTGGTCTATGCTAGGTTAGTGTATGCAAGGCAAACATCCTGCCACTTGCACCTCCGCTCCGGCCTCTTCCCAAGTGATCTTTGAACACAGAACCAGGAATAAGGCCTGGCCACATCCAGGTGGGCTAAAATCCACAAAAACAAAATCTTTTTTGTTTTTGAGGTCACACCCAACTGTGTGTGGGTAACCCAGTTTAAGGATTACCCCTGGCTCTGCATTTGGGAACCACACCTAACAGCACTTGGGGGAGCATATAGGGTGCCAGGGATAGAACCCAGGACAACATTTGAGAAACAAGTGCCCTCCCCTTTGTACTATCACTCTAGTTCCCCAAAATAATTTTATTTTAGGGGCTGGAGCAATAGTGCAGCAGTAGGGTGTTTCCCTTACATGCAGCTGACCGAGGATGGACCTCAGTTCGATCCCCGGTGTCATTTATGATCCCCCAAGTCAGGATCGGTATCGGAGCGCATAGCCAGGAGTGACCCCTGAGTGTCACCGAGTGTGGCTCCCCATAAAAAAAAATTTTGTTTTTGTTTTTGGGCCACACCTGGCTATCACTTCAGCCCAAAAGATGATCTCTGAAAGGGCTGGCATGCAGGCTTTGTGCGCAGGTTTGATTCCTGGCACCAAATTGGCACCTCATAGTATGAACTCAAAATCCAACAAGAAAATGCCCAGGACATGTCCCTCCCCTTCCACCTGGGCTACAATCCTCGCCTTAAATAACAGATATCTGACCATGCAATAAAGCAAGGAAGGATCCACCAGTGGGCACAAGGGTGCCCAGAGTGTGCCTAGCCACGTCCAGCTCCCAGGCACAGTCCACGAGGATGCTGGCCTGTACACAAGGGCGCTCACCTCCCCTGACCTTCCTCCTCCACTGCGCACCAGCCTGTCACCCGATCCTTCCACTGCCCTCCAGGCTGCCCTTGAACATTGATTTCTACCTCACTCTGAGCAGGACATTGCTTCTCCTTGTGGGAGGAGACTCAGTGTCAGCCCATCTTTCTCCTGGACTCTAAAGACAGGGTGGGTCTCTCCAGAAAGGGAGTGCCTTGTGCCATTGTACCACCTCTCTCCAGCAGACACTGGTAGTGGCCCCCATCCATCATGACCCATGTCTCCTGATCCTGAGCAGGGGTCCCAGAAGGTCCAGCCCCCCTGCACTGAAACCACTGGTCAGTGTGATCCTGGCTGTGCTGTTGGGCTACCTACCATGGTGGGGAAGGGACAGCTCTTGACTCAGTCTCCACCCAACCCACGGTTCCGCACCCCAGACCTCTCAATTCCAAGGCCCTGCGCCCCTCCTACCTCCAGGCAGGCCTTGTCTACACCTCCAGCTACAGGGCCAGCCTTAAGGAGGCACAGACACGGAGGTTTCCTGGTTACCTCCACAGGGTACTGGCCGAGCTCCGGATGCCATCCCACCAAAAAGACGGTGCTGCAGACCCATGCCAGATCCTTACTGCAGGGATGCACTCCCATAGAATGCCAATGGAGGTATAGAAAGAAACTGAGGCTCAGACTAGAGGTGCCTGAGGTCACACGCATGGGAAGATGGAATCTAATGAAATGTCTTGGACAGGGGGAAGGGAGCCTGGTCTACCTCTCTAGAAACAGGGCCAGCCCCGATAGCAGGTTAAAGCTTTTGAGGCATGAGATGAGGATAAGATGCTGACAGGCTGACGGCACGGGATTTGGAGATGGGCAGAACCGGAGCCTGAGGAGGATCCAGGGCACAGAGTCTGTCCCCCAAGTAAGGGGCAGAGATCATGTGGGGAGAAGGGCCTGATCCAGTTATTTGCACAGGCTTCTAGCTCCCAGCAGCCAGGAAGGCTCTGGCCCTGGCCAAGAGGGAGGGCCACTCTCAACTCCCTGGAGGTCCAGGGCCTGGCTGTGAGGTAAAAATGAGCTCAGGGTATGGGGCTGGAGTGATAGCACAGCGATAGGGTGCTTGCCTTGCACACAGCTGGCCTACGATGGACCGCGGTTTGATCCCCAGCATCCCATATGGTCCCCAAGGTAGGAGCAATTTCTGAGCACAGAGCCAGGAGTAACCCGAGAGTCACTGGATGTGGCCGAACGAAAAAACAAATAAATAAAAGATGAGCTCAGGGTAAATACAGCTCCAGGACATATTCACCATTATGCAATTCAAGACACCAATTCCCCCCACACTTTTTTTTTTTTTAATTGGTTTTTGGGCCATACCCTGTGGCACTCAGGTTACTTCTAGCTCTGTAATCAGAAATCACTCCTGGCAGATTTGGGGCAGACTTGGGAGAACTATATAAGATGCTGGGGATCGAACCTGGGTCTGTTCCGGGTTGTATGCAAGGCAAATGCCCAACTGCTGTGTTATGTAACTTCTTATTTGTTTGCTTTCTTTTGGGAGTTCTACACCCAGCAGTGCTCTGGGCTTACTCCTGTCTGCTCAGAGACACTCCTGGCAGGGCTGGGGGGGGAACTATATGAGATGCCAGGGATCAAATCTGGGTCAGTTGCTTGCAAGAAAGGTTAGTATCCTACCTGCAGTGATGTAACTCAGGTCCCCAACAATTTCTTCTTCAAACCCCAGAGGGATCCACCTTCATGCCTGCTGGGGTCCTCATGCCCAACAGACACAAAGCATGAAGCTACCTACATGCAGCACACCCAACCACAGCCATCCAGTCAACTACAGTGACTACCAGAACACACACACCCTAGAAGTCAGCCCAGGTCCGGCTTGCTTGCCCAGATCCAGCCTCTTCAGATGAACATTCACCCCCTCCCTGCCCCCAGTGCCCATCTGTGTTTCTGGTACCCTTGCTTGTCTTGTTATCCTTCGGCCACAGCCACCTCTGCCCACCTGGTGATATGGTTTTAGTTTTTGCTTTGTTTTATTTGGAAGCCACACCCGGTGGTGCTCAGAGGTTACTACTCCTGGCTCTTAGCTCAGGAATTTCTCCTGGCAGTGCTTAGGTTT
Source organism: Crocidura indochinensis (assembly GCA_004027635.1). NCBI lineage: Eukaryota > Metazoa > Chordata > Mammalia > Eulipotyphla > Soricidae > Crocidura > Crocidura indochinensis. The sequence continues at coordinate 4,187 of PVKC010036084.1, forward strand.
CATATGGGATGGCGAGGATGGAAACTGGGTCAGACGCATGTAAGGGAAGCTTCTTACCCACTCACTGTCCAGTGCCAGCACCCTGGTTTGAGAGTCAAACCACAAACACAGGGCAGAGAGTTGCAACACAGGCTTTGCCATGTGGATCCCATGGTGCCCTGAGTTTCCCAGAGTGACCTTTAGCACTGGGCAAGGTATAAAACCCCACCCTAGCATCCATGGTACATTTCTCAAGCAAAAACTCATAAAGGGGATCAGAGCCATAGAATAGGCGGTAGGGAAATGACTTTGTACACAGCCAAACTAGGTTTGATCCCCAGCATAGCATCTGGTCCCCTGAGCCCACCAGGAATGATCCCAGTGCAGAGCCAAGAGTAATAAGCCTTGGGGGCTGGAGCGATAGCACAGCAGTAGGGCGTTTGTCTTGCATGCTGCCAACCCAGGATGGACCCAGGTTCAATCCCCAGCATCCCATATGGTCCCCTGCTTAGGAGTAATACCTAAGCACTGCCCAAAAACCAAAAAAGGAAAAGAAGTAACAAGCCTTGAGCACAGCCAGATGTAGCGCACCCCCCCACAAAAAAAAAAAAAAAAGGGGAAAAAAAAAAACCCCCGGAGAGATGGCATGGAGGTAAGGCATTTGCCTTGCATGGAGAAGAACGGTGGTTCAAATCCCAGGATCCCATATGGTCCTCCGAGCCTACCAGGAGAGATTCCTGAGCGTAGGGCCAGGAGTATCCCCTGAGTGCTGCCGGGTGTGACCCAAAAACCAAAAAAAAAAAAGAAAAAAGAAACCCAAATAATTTCACAAGAATTAAATGCTGCAACAGCCCTCATCCATTACTGAGCCCGTGTTCCAAGCATGCAGTGGGCCTGGCATTTGCTCATCAATAAGTCAAATTCGGAAGCAGGGAGAAGTCCTTCTCAACCTGCCGCCCTCTCTCAGGCCTCTACCTTCACAGCCAGAAATAGAGCTGCCCCATGACGCCACTAACGCCAACCTCTATTTCCCTACCCAGACTTCCTGACGTAGTCCAGGGCCTCGTGGGAGCTAGACTACAAGGAGGGAGGCTGTGTTCCTTTCAGCCCCGGGGGTGCTGCTGTGGGCCTGTGAGGGGACTAAGGAAGCTGTTGGGACAGATGCTAGAGACACAATTCCCTCCACCATTATCCCCTGACAACAGAGGGGGGAGCAGCATTCCCATGTTCATGATGGGTGACGAACACGTGTTCACATACAGGTTCACGGGCTGGAGCCATAATATAGTGGGGAAGGCACTAGCCTTGTATATGCCAGACCCACGTTTTTCTTTTTTTTTTTTTTTGGTTTTTGGGCCACACCCAGTGATGCTCAGGGGTTACTCCTGGCTATGCGCTCAGAAGTCACTCCTGGCAGGCACGGGGGACCATAGGGGAACCGGGGGATCGAACCGTGGTCCGTCCAAGGCTAGCGCGGTAAGGCAGGCACCTTACCTGCAGCGCCACCGCCCGGCCCCCAGACCCAAGTTTTATCCCCAGCAACCTAATAGGGTCCCCAGAGCCCAGCCAAGGGTAATCCCTGAGCTCAGAGCTTCCTGAACACTGCTGGGTGTGGCCCCAAAACAAACAAGCAAAGTATATAGACATGTTCATGAGCTCTGATCAAGCTGCCTCTGAGCCTTCACGGCCAGAGACCGTCTTCTAGCCTGTGACCTTGCTGCAACTCACCAACAGAAAGGAGGAAGATGCCAGCTTTAGGAATTGGGTCACTGCAGCTGCTGTGGGGTCACTTCCAGAGCCAGGCCTGCATATTCCAGGTGCCTCAGGACCTTTGCCCCACCATCTAACCTTCCTCCCAGAGGCCTCACCTGCAATGGGCACCCCTAAAAGCTGCCAAACTCCCAGGTCAGTCCCCAGAGGCAAGACCCACCCTAAGACTAAGTTTTTTGTTTGTTTGGTTTTTTTGTTTTTGTTTTTGTTTTTGGGGTCACACCGAGGAGCACTCCAGGGTTACTCCTGGCTCTTTACTCAGAAATCGCTCCTGACAGGCTCAGGGGACCATATGGGATGCAGGGATTCGAACCACCGACATTCTGCATGCAAGACAAATGTTTTATCTCCATGCTATCTCTACAGCCCCCATCAAGACTCTAAGTTTATCCTCTAGCTACATCAGGGAAGGGCTCAATAACAAAGCAGCTCTTCAAACATGCAAACCCTGGGTTCAATCACCAGCCCCACCCAAAAAAGAAAGAAATATCCTTCTCACTGCACAAGGAGCACAGTCCCTCAGAGGCTCCCCAGCTGACCTGTGACCTGTGACCTCAGGCGGATGCAGGGAAACTGAGACTCACTTCCGGCTGCACCCACCTCTGCCACTGCCCGTTGGCCTGGAGGCCTGAGCACCCTGCTCCTTCCTAGCAGGTGCAGGCACAGCACCACTCATGACTCCTCCGGTGACTGAGCCCCTCACCCTAGTTGGCAAGTCTAGAACCACCGGATCCCATTAGCTCACCAGTGTGAGTTCTACCATTGCCAAACACGGTGGGGGGCAGCACGGCCCAAGGACTGAAGACAGACCTGGAAGAGAGACAGATGCAAAGACAGGACAGTTAGCAGAGCATGCCCTCGACCAGGGGACAGCTCCCAGGGCCCGGGCTCAGAGACCTGTGAACCCACTCCTGGCCCTGTGAACTCCCTTGTCAGAAGTAGGGGACAGGGTGGGTTTGGGACACACATCCAGGCCAAGGAGTCCTCCGCCCTGCCCTTGCTTTGTTCTGCATGAAGCCATGGCATCACTGAGACTCTCCTAATTGTCCCATAGGAAAAAGCAGGGATGTCTCTATCGATACTCAAAACCCCCAAAAGGCAGCCTCTTTTCCATGGGTGCAGGGTGGAGCCCTGGGCGAAGACACCTATCTAGGGGCCCAAGGACTGGGGACCCTGCCTTCCCCAGCAAAATCAACTAATAACACCGTCCCAACAGCACCAGTGCAGCAGAAAGCATCATGCAGTGCCCCTATGGCTGTGCTCAGTGGGCCGGAAGCAGAAATGTCTACTAATGAAGACCAAACCCCTCCCCGACAGTAGGGCCCTCAAAAACTCCACTCGAAGCAGCAGCCCCAGAGACAGCGCTGCCTTCAGACCCCTCCCTCCAGCTCCTGGTGGCTTGTTCCGAGAACAGTGCACCCTCTATTCCACATATGTCAGCCCTCTTGAAGGTTACTGAAGACTCCAGAAGTCACCTCCGGTCTCCAGCTGCACACAGACACTGAAGAAGGAGGGTCTTCATGAAACCCAATGCTGGTTCCCAGTGCCAGCCATGGGTAGTGAGGTCCTTGCCAAACCAGAAGCCTGAGCTGGAACGAGGAAGCAGAGATAGCCACTGTGTCCCCACCCTGTCCCCGTAGCCATTGGAGGTGGTGCAGCTAGACTGCAGGAAGCTGGGGTGAGCAGAGCAGGAATGTAGGATCTGGCCACCTCCAGGCTCAGGGTCCTCTGGGAGGTTAGCAGGAGCTGAGACTCAATTTACTGCTGTCAGCTTGGGTTTTTTTGGGTTTGTTTTGTGGGGGTCGCACTAATGACACTGAGGGGTTACTCAACTCTGCACTCGGAAATCATTCCTGGTGGGCTCAGGGAACCATATGGGACATTAGGGATTGAACCCAGGTCGAATGCTTGCAAGACAAGCACTCTACCTGCTGTGCTATACTATCATATCACTGGAGCCCCGGGAAGCTGGCAGCTTGGTGGTGTGCAGGAATTGATGAGTTCCTGCCGCACCAGGCAGGAGAGATCTCAAGCACACCCTGTTCAGTCGAGGAGGGGGGTAACTCAGTCTGGCTTCCAGGCAGCGCCTGCTGGATCAATGGGGCAGGATCACATTTCGCTGGAGCTCAGGAGGCCTCTGGGAGGGAGCCTGGATAATAGCTGGAATTGAATAAGCTGAGGGGGGGAGGGATGGTGAGTCTGGAAGATTCACTTCTCACAGCACCTCCAAGCCCTGCTGCTGAGGCAGATCTCCCAGGAAAAACACCAAAACTCAAGCAAAGTGCTTCCCCTAGGAGGCCAACACCACCACCATGGAAATACGGAAATTCGTGTAGGAGATGGAGGGAGGTACCCCGCAGGGCACAAATAACCCCAAGTCTTTCCAAAGGGTAAAAACCTTTGACTCACTGCACAAACTTTCCCCCAGACATGCTAAGAGGGGTTCAGGACTGAAGATGTGGCGCAGTGGTTCGATCCCAGGCACTCACACAGTCCTCTGAAAACTGATGGAAGCAACCTTATGACCTCCCCCCAAAAAGGGAGAGGTATAGGATCGAGGACTTTCTGCTTTCTTTCTGCGGGGTTGCGGACACTGCTGCTGCTGAAGGTGCAGAAGCAGAGGGACAACTAAGGTCCCAGTTTCTGGCAGAAACCCACCACAGGGTCTAGTATCTAGTCTGGGCCTGTGGCATGTGACTTAATTTTGTAAGCCAGGAGTCAGGGCCAGAGGCCTCGGGGAGAAGAAGGGGGTGCCAGCCGGCCGGGCTCCCAGAGGCAGCTGGCATGGAAGCCCAGAACACAGCTCCTCCTGCCTCATCCGTCACCTGTTCCTGGGGCTCAGCTAAGGCACCCACCTGGGCAGGTGTGAGAGCAGGGGCCAAGCCACAGGAAGAAGCAGGAAGAAGTGAACCCAGCTGCAGAGCACCTGGGGCTGCTCCTGTCTCTTAGGGACAAGAAAAGGCATTGGAATTCCAGGAACACTAGCACTCCAACCCTCTGCAAGAGAGAAATGGCAGACATACAGTGGGGCATGCACCTGAGAGGGCACCTAACAGGCCAGGAGCTGCTGGAGCCCCCAGCTGGCACCAAAGAGTCAGTCCAGTGGCTTCTGCTATAGCACACCTCCACTTCCCTCACCTTGAGGCCTGTCCCGAGGTGTGGCCGAGCATCCTCCAGGTTCAGACCAGCAGACCCAGAGGCTGCTCAGCTGCTCCACTATGTCCATCAGCTGCTCAACAGCCACCAGGGCTTCCTGTGAACAGCCCCAGGGCCAGACTTCTGCCCATCACTCCTGCTCCTAGGGAGGGCTTTGACTTGTTCGTTGTTTTTGTTTTTGGGTCATTCCCAGCAGCTCTACACTCAGAAATTGCTCCTAGAAGGCTTGGGGTATCATATGGGATGTAAGGATTCAAACCACTGTCCTTCTGCATGTAAGGCAAATGCCTGACCTCCATGCTATCTCTCCGGTTGTGTTTGTTGTTTGTTTTATGAGTTGTTTTTTTTTTTTTTGGTCAAACCCATTAATGAATGCCTAGAGATTACTCCTAGCTCTGCTTGTACTCAAGCACTCCTGGCGGTGCTTGGCATATTGTATGGGATGATAGGAATGGAACCAGGGTTGGCTGCATGCAAGGCAGATGCCCTACCCACTGTGCGACAGTTATGTCCATTGGGGCAACCTGTGCTTCAGAGCTGAGGTGCCTCTAAGCCCAGGGGTTCCTAGGAACACACTCCACACAAAACCCACCTTAGAGGGCCTGAGCGGTGGCGTAAGCATTAAGGCATCTGCCTTGGCTGCTCCCGGCATCCTATATGGTCCCCCAAGACAGTAGCAATTTCTGAGCGCATACAGGAGTAACCCATGAGTGTCACGGGGTGTGGCCCAAAAACAAGCAAACAAAAAACCCACCCTCGAGGCTGACAACACCACATCCCTGCCCAGTTCCACTACCAACGTTCAAACCTGATAGGCCAGTCCTCGATGCTCACAGCCTCAGTTTCTCTACCTACATAATGAGTTCTACCCCCCCCCCAGGCTGGAACCTGAGACTGGAGCCTTATTAGGATTAGAGCCTGAACCCCGCATTCCAGTCCCCAATATATCCAACTCCTTCCTCGAGGAATCCAGAAACTGAGCCTGCAGTCTTCTTTATATTTCTTCAGGAGCTCAAAGTTAGCGTTGTGTTGTTGCCCCACCAACCCGGAGGCTCAAGGAGCCAAGCTGGGCCCTCTGACCCCCGGCATCACCAGGCTGACCCTCCAGATGGTGACCCCCTCCAGGGCCAGCCCATCTGCTGGTCCAGCTCCAATTGCCCGGTTTGCAGCAGGGTGCTGGCCTCAGGCAGTGTAAGGAGATCTGGTTTGCCACGGGCCGGATCCTCACAGACACTGAGCCAGATGGGCCACAGAGGCTGTGCCGTGCAGATCCCACAGGCCAGAGGTGATGGTGACGCCGATGGAGGTGGCAGTGGCCCACTTTTCCCATATTGGCACTGCACATGATTGCTCAGAGCGGAGAGACACAAGCAAAAATGTGCTAGTGCCAAAATCGGCCAAGCAGATTGCCAGAGATTGCCAGGGAGGTCTCAGCGCCCCTGTACCCCAACATTCGATGTCCAGGCCCGCTTTAAGGCCAGTGGAGTGGGGCGCTCCGGAGACGCTTGTGGATCTGTCTCTGCTCTGTTTATGGCCCTTCGGTAATTCACTGACCGAGACTGTCCACAGTGAATTCTACCAGTGCCATACACAGAACAGGAGTCGGCTCTGTGGCCCAGCCCAGCGCTGAAGGTCCCCTGTGGTCCACCTCCCCTCCAGCCTCCGCCTCTACCTCCAGGGGTCCCCAACTAACCTCCAGCCTCCCTTCTTCACAAGGTTAAGGTTACTACTTAGAGACAAGAGCATCACAGGGGTGAGGTAGGGGGTGGTGGTGGGCGAGGGAGGAGGTAAGGACCTAACTCACCCCAAAAGCCTAAGGGAAGATGGAGCAAGCAGCTGGCTAACCTCCTTGCCCTTCCTACCAGGCAAGGTGTTTCCCCCAAAACTGCTCAGGGAACCTCTGCTAGCCTTGGGCCAGACTCCCAACATGCCTGGATCTCCAGGATCCTTCATCTGCTGTCCCTGTGGTTGGGTGCCCAAACTTACTGCTTCCCAGACTTCCATCAGAATCCTGTGGCGGCAGGAGATATGGCTGCCATCAGCAAGGGGAGCGGCTTCTGGCTGCTCTGGGGGACAAGGGGGAGCGGGTGGAGGCGGGCAGGAAGGTTGCATCAGTGGTTGCTGAGCGGCTGCCGCCTGGAGAACAGCAGTGGCAGTGCCCAGCCTGTGCAGGCACCCAGGGGAGGTAGAGGAAGGAGAGTGCGGGCGGGGCTGGTCTGGGGGGGGGTGCACCTTGCCAGCAGGAAGTGGAAGGGCCCTCTTTAGAGTGACCAGCCACCTCAGCCTCTTCAGGTTCTGGGGGACCAGAGAGCAGGATGCCTGGAAGGGTCCTAGTGTGTCCGAACCCCCAAACTAGAAAAGCCCCTCAGAGGTTTCTCTCCTGTTGACCTTAGGCTGCCAAGAGCCGTGCTGCCAGATCCTTGCCAGCTCTGCCCTAGTCACAGGTCCCCAAGGGGCCCCATCCCCGCTTCAGCTCCACCTCCCCATCCCCCAGAGGCTCTTTACTCCGCTTCTACTCCCTCCAGCTGACTATCTCCCCAGAGAAAGTCATGTCCTCACTTTTGGCCTCAGTTTCCCCCACCTGGTAGCCCAAATGAGGGAAGAGGGGCCCTCCGATTGAGGTGGGAGGTGGAGCTACAGCAGAAGGTCCAGATGAGGTAGGTCAGAGCCCCAGAATTCTGAGTGTTCCCCAAAGGCGGTTGAAATGTAGATAAACACTTAATTCTGCATTTAAATAACACTGGGTGGGGTGGGGAACAAATTCAGGTGCAGGGAAAGACAAGAAAAAACTTTAAGGATTGGGAAACTCAGGGGGGGAACTTAAAGAGGCAGAGTCCTGAATTCCTTTGTTATTGTTGGGGGAGGCAGAGAGAAGAGGTGAGGGGCACAGGACACTTAGCCTGGCACTAGGCTTTAGGAGGGTGACAGTTTAAGGACTGGCTAAGGGAGAATGCTCAAAGAGCTGGGGCTCAAGATCTCTAGGCAGGAAGCCTAGGTTGCAGAGAGCTGGAGTAGTCCCCTGAGGACGATAGGGTGAGGCCTAAAACACGCAAAGGGATTCTGGGGCCAACTACATAGTACTGCATACAGTCAACCTGGGTGTGATCCCTGACACTCATATGGTCCCCAAAGCACTGCCAAAAGTAATTCATGAGCGCAGAGCCAGGAGTAAGCCCTGAGCATCACCGGATATGGCCCCAAAGCAAACCCCAAAAGGGATTCCGCTCTCAGGGTTTGGAAAAAGAACAAGTGGAGAGAGCCTGGAAAAAGTGACTGGGATTGAGGTGCCCTCTCTACAGGGACCCCGACTCTCCGTTTGCTTCACCTCTGCTAGCTACTAGGGAGGGAGTGCAAGGCCAAATCCCCGACCAGCCTGCAGTCCCTGGGCGAGTGGGCGGGGCCTCCCCTGCCGCAGGACCCGCTGCTGCAGTGCCCCAGACCACACCCGCCCAGCATAGGTCAATAGCCAGTTCCAGGGTCCCCATGCACCCAGGCTTAGGGAAGCGGGGTGGCCAGCTCTATCTAACGGGGCAGGTGGAGGGCTCATTTGACAGGTCGAGCGGAAAAAGAATGTCCTAAGTGAGTTCTCACGGTTTAGCCTTCCCCAGCCAGGATTTGGGGATCAGTAGCTCCCAGATCATCATCCACCGCTGGGCACAGGAAGAGGAAGCCAAGATCCCACTAGTCAGGAAGGGAGCTGGAGAGTGGGGGAATCTCCTAGGTGAGCTCAGGTCCCATCCCCGCAATAGGGTTCAGACCCCACTTCAGCCACCCCACTTTTCCTTCCGGAGGGGCTTCCCCGCTCAGCGCACCTTCCTCCCCAGCCGAACTCGGGTTTGTCGCCTTCCCGAGATGGAGTCTCTCCAACACTTCCTACAGCAATTCTGGGGTCCCCTCCCCCATAGGCGCTGCGCTGCACAGGCCGCACCCCAACCAATCCCTGCTTCCCGCAGACTCCACTGACTGCCCTCCCCCCACTTTGCAAAGAGCCAAGGGGTGGGGGTGGGGTGGCTAGGACCCTCAGACAAGCCGGGGCAGGGTGCCAGGCCTCTCCAGGAGGTCTCAGGGGAGAAGCTGGAGCTGTTTCTGCGTCGGTCTTGGGGCGCCAGCACACTCACCTTTAATTGGGGGCTGGGGGGCCGCTGCCGGAAGAACACAGGCTCAAGCCAGGAGCTTCTAGCCCCTTACCTGCACTGTCGGAGAAAAAGAA
>PVKC010036085.1:0-13293 GCA_004027635.1 Crocidura indochinensis
CATCATTGGTTAGGGTTTGATCCATAGCAACCCATAGGATCCCCTTAGCCTGCCAGGAATGATCCTTTAGCTCAGAACATGGAGTGGCCCTCAGTTCTATTGGATGTTGTCCCAAATCTTAAAAAATTAGTAGCTGAAGAAAAGAAAATTAGGGGGCCAGGCGGTGGCGCTGGAGGTAAGGTGCCTGCCTTGCCTGCGCTAGCCTAAGACAGACCATGGTTCGATCCCCCGGTTTCCCATATGGTCCCCCAAGCCAGGAGTGACTTCTGAGCACATAGCCAGGAGTAACCCCTGAGCGTCACCGGGTGTGGCCCAAAAACCAAAAAAAAAAAAAAATTAGTAGCTGTACAAGACATAGAAATCCTAGGAGGTATCACCCAGTTGTTTGGAAAAGGATGACAGAAATAGGTTGGCTCAGTGGTGATCCCTTTACAAAGTTAATGTTATGCTAAATTAATTTCTAACTCTGCATAGATGAGTGTTTTTATATCCATCCCACCCTCAGCCACAATAATCAACACCATGCTTTATTTCTTTCTCTCTCTCTCTATCTCTCTCTCTCATTAAAAATTATAAGGTAAATGTGTTTAATGGGTATGCTTTAGCCCCCTAATTAACAATTTTATCTGACAAATCTTCTTTGTATTTGTTTGGGTCACACCCAACAGGGCTCAGAGGTTATTGCTGACTCTGCACTTAGAAATCGCTCCTGACTGGCTCGGAGGACCATATAGCATGCAGGGGATCGAATCCTGTTTCCTCCCAGGTCAGCCACATCCAAGGCAAATGCCCTACTACTGTGCTATTACTCTAACCCTAGCCAATCATTTTGTGATAATCACATGCATAAGGTATGTCCAACAGTGCTTTGTAAATATGCTGCCTTAAAGCCAGGATGCTGAAATCTTTTCAAGCAAAATAACTTGACCCCATCTCTGCCTCAAAAGATATCGGTAAAATCATTTCTACTCATTATGTAACAAGAGCAATTAGGAAAATGAGCCTTTTTTGAGCCACACCCAGCAATAGTCATAGGTTACTCCTGGCTCTGCACACAGGAATTACTTCTGGTACTGTTCAAAGGGCTATCTGGGATGCCAGTGATGAAATCTGGGCCACCTATATGCAAGGCAAGAGCCCTACCCACCGTACTATAGGTCTGATCCTGAAAAATCAGTCTCGAGGAGGAACTATCCACTCACTGTCCTATTGAACTCCTATCATTCTAATCACTGCCTCTAAGAGTCAAATTTCTCCTTTTACTGAAACTTGTCAAATATGGGGGAGTTGTCTATCCAGGCACCCGCATACTGATAGTTAAAAATAAAACTTATGCAAGAAGCTCAAATTTGAATAACTCAGAACAGAATTTTCTTCAGTAAATTTGCTCATGACAAGAAGGTAGCAAGCAGCATAGAATTTTATTGGTAGATTGGATCATGGAAAGACTAAGAGGAGCTCAGCTGAACATGAATAGTGGAAGTTATTCCTATATGTGCCATTGCTAGTAGATTTAACTTGATCACTTCTTCACTTACATATCCACTCATCTTGATATTTATTAACTATGTACCATATGATATTCTAGGGGCTGGGATCTAAGCAACTAATAATTGTTAGGATACTAACTTGCACAGAGCTTTTGGTATACTGAAGGAGTAGAATCATATTCCTTTACCAATGTGGACAGAAAGTGGATGCAAGTCTCTAAGACTAAAAGTCAGTGTTGCTCCAGTAAGTTAATTTTATATACATGGGGAACTTAAAACACAGAGAATGCCAAACTAATTGGGCAATGAGATAAAGTGATCAAGAGAGGTTTATATTTTCCTAAGAGTGAAGCAAGACAATAACCTCAGTGCTCTGTCACTGGTTTTTCCAAACCGACAATAACTATCTCTTCTAGAATTATCCAAGCACAGCTTATGGTCAGAGGACATCCAAAATTCTTCTATTGGGGAAGTTTGGGCAAACTGAGTTTTAACTAAGTAAAACATGAGGTTGAGGAACCAAAAGAGGCACCAGAATGTCTTTTCTGGTATCTATCCCAGCACTTTCTCCTATACTGTGATGTCCATGGTAAGGGGTGCTTGAGAAACTTCCCAGAAAAGATAGATCCAATGGTGTAGCAATTTGGACAATACTCTGCTTTGAAATGGAAGAGGAAGAGTTATTCTGAAACAGAGAACTCAATATGCAGAGAGCCAAGAAGAGGGCACAATGAGGACAAGTGTGCAGACTGCTTCGCATTCAACTCAATTGCCAGCTACTGTAGATACTAAAGCCAGGATTTTGCCAAGGAATCCACAACTTCATTGCTTAGGATTGGCAAGAAATATGGCAGTGATTTACCTTGCTTTCCATCGTTAGCACAGTTTTCTACAATGGGACCTTCTGACCTGCTTAGAATATGTTAATATACAGAATGCAGTCATTTCCCTTATCAACCCCTCCAGGCAGTTGGCAAGAAGTATTTTCAGCTACAGACCTTGCAATCAGACACTCAGACCTGCTGGCTTCCTGTGCCCTGACAGATAGAATTAATTAGCACTCAGCAGCTTTTATGCATTATCTTTGGTCCCAGAACATCCCAATAAAGGAGGGCAGGACTGTCTCTACCCTTAAGGGACTGGAAAAAAGTTTTAAATATTTGGAAGTTAAACAACTTCCTAAAGTTTCTCTTTCTATCAATTCTATTGCTCCCATCTTTTCTAACTGTAATAATATTCTTGTGATGTTTTCTTCGTGTGTGTGTGTGTGTGTGTGTGTGTGTGTGTGTGTGTGTGTGTGCGAGGCACAGCTGGCAGTGCTCGAGGGTCACTCCTAGCTCTGCACTCAGAAATTACTCCTGGTGGGTTGGATCATAAGGGACTCATTGGCATTAAACCTGCAAGATTGAACCTGGATCTGCCACATACAAGGTAAGTACCTTACCAACTATGCTATTGTTTTGCCTCCCTTTCTTTATCACATGAAATTATTCATTATTATCCTATCACACTATTACCAAATGCAATAAGACTGGTGGCATAATCTTTGTTAATCCATTAATCTGTTCATCCACCCAACCATCATCCATTAAGTACATCTATGCATTCATTCATCCATGAATCCATGCATCCATGAATCCATCCATAAATCCATGAATTCATCCATCCATCCATTCATCATCCATCCATACATCCATCCATCCATAATCTACCCATCCATCCATCCATCCATCCATCCATCCATCCATCCATCAGTCATTCCTGCATCCATCCAGTTATTAAACAGTTTTTTAAAATTCTACAATGAGTAAAACGCAAGGTAGAATTTATAAAACCGTGGATACAATAGAATTTCATTATAGAAAGTTGGGAGAGAAAACAGCATATAAAAATAATTAGTGGCTAAAGAGATAGTACACTGGGCAGTGCTCTTGCCTTGCACATAGCTGATCCAGGTTCTATTCCTCATCCTTCCAGATCCCTGAGTGCCAAGCCAGGAGTAAATCTTGATCACAGGTGGGTGTGACACAAAACTAAATGAACAAACAAGCAAAAAAAAACAGGAAAAGACACTAGCAGGATAATTACATATCACAGTGAGAACCACCAAATTAATAAGGTCCATTACTCTTATGTAAAAAAAAAATTAAGTACAATGGAGTGGGCAGAAAAGACCTTCAGAGAGGAAAAATTCTAAAGGAAGAAGGAGAGATCTGAAGAAGAGAGATTAGGAATGGTACAAAAGCAGCACAGTGGTCTGTTATTCCCCAACTTATGAGAGACTTAAGTTGGTCTTACAAACCTCATTCTATTGATTTCTCCAATCAGTAATTAGAAATTGGGATTTTGTTTCTCTGTAATTCAGGTAAAAATTTTTTTCAGACTTTACTTTTGTTTGTTTTATTTTATTTTGGGGCACACCTAGCAGTGCTCAGGGGACCATTGGGAGGTTGGGGGATTGAATCTGGGCCACATGCAAGACAACCCCCTGACCCACACATCCTCCAGCCCCTCTATGTTTTACTTTTAAGTTAGGTTTTACTCCATCTTGCCATTATTCCTTTAAAACATAAAATTTCCAAAATGTTTTTGTTGCCTTTCAAGATTTTGGTACTAGACTGGAAAGTAATTACAAAGGTTTTTGTGGCTTAATTGATTTCATTCCATCCACCAGAGGGTACAAGCTTGTTGACTTCTATAATCAAATTTTGGTTTATGTGTTTATTAAAAACGTATGGTTGACAGACAACATTGAGACCTCACTTAAGGGGCACAGTGACAATCATTATGGCTCTTCCATTGATAAAAAAAAATCACATATCCCTGATAGTCTGAGGTTGGTATATGGAGATATTCTAAACTGCCTGATTCGCAAGTATTTCCTTAATATATAACTTTTCTTGCAATAAAATAGTATTTGAAAAATAATTTATAAGAAGTATTCTCCACATTATTAATTCTATAAAAAAATTACTCCTGAATCACAGTTCCCTGGAGAATCTTTTTTTTTCTTTAGCTTCAAGAGAGACACCCACAAAGTGTTCCTGCTGGTTCTTGACTAGAGAGCCATTCACCGATTTAGTTGCCTCCCCCCAACCACACACACATAAATTGAGTTCTACAAAACTAAAATGAGTATCTTATAGGACTAAGGGGAGGGTTAGGAAAGTTAACCAAGACCTTTATTGCTCCATTTATAAAGGTCAAGCATGCTGTGATAAAATAAACATACGGAGTTGTTAAGGGCCATAGTGTTTGGGTGTAGGTTCAAATCCCAACTCACCCACTTATTGAGGGAAATGCTTTTCTTTTCATGTATATAATATGAAAGGAAGCATATCTTGGGCTTTCTAAGGGGGACAGAAGCAGGTGAGACATAACCAAATACTCTGGTATAGCTTCATGTGTTTCACCAGCTTGAAGCATCCTGAACCCAGTTGATGCATCTTCACTGAAGAGCCAATGTTGTCAGTGTAGACCGATAAGTTCCTATGACATGCCTACATAGAAACATTTAGGGAACGTGTGAGCCACCAGATGTTTTGTTTTCCATTTGCATGTTTTACGATTCCTAATGTTCCTAGCAGGTACGACCAGAGTGGTGAGCATGAAAGGCAAGTCTTGTGGCTGCCATAAGATACAGAAACTGTACAGACAATACAATATGGACACAGGCTTCTTTGGAAGGGCAGTAGAGCCTGGGGGTGCAGAGATCCCAGTGGAGAGTGGAAGCTGGCCAGGAGATAAGCAGGGGCACAGGGCTTGGGGCAGTGCCCAGATGCAGCTGAAAAGCCTGGGGCAATGTGACAAGGAACATATGAGGGAGGAATAAATTTAGCATGAAAAGGAGGGAGGGGAGAGCATGTGTGGGCACCAGGAGGGAGAAAAGTGCAAGATGTGTGTGTGTGGGAGATCATGCAACCTTAAAAGCTATTTTGATGTCTGATTTGGAAAATATAGGAAGTTAGAGTTATAGATCCTAGAGGTTTCTTTAAGAGGACCACAGAGGCAAAGATAATAAAACTTAACAAATGGGACTACATAAAATTAAAAAGCTGTTGCATAGAAAAATTTAAAATGCTGCACTAAAAAGATACCCTATTGAAAGGGAGTACAGATTTAATGCACTACACCAGATAAAAGGCTAATATCCAAAATCTAAAGAGCACTCACCAAACTCAACAAGAAATCTAATGATTTTATCCCCTTTCCTGTGTCACCCTATCCCCTCCACTCCACCCTTTTCCACACTCCAACTTGATAATTTCTTAGTATTCTTTATTTAGGAGGGAATCAGGCAATACCTGGAAGCACTCAGGAGTTACTCCTGGCTCTGCACGCAGAATAGCTCCTGGCAGGCTTAGGACCATATAAAATGCCAGAAATTGAATCCAGGTCTGTCCTAGGTAGGTCGTGTGCAAGGCAAATGTCCTACCACTGTGCTATTGCTGTGCCTCCCTCCCCCAAGTATTCTTTACAGGCATCTTTTGGTTTCAGCAAGGGCACTCTGGCTATTACTGCTAGGGCTTGGAGAGAGAATCTGAAGCCTATAGCCTATAGGAATTTTTCTTCTCATAGTATTTAGGGTCCAAATGTCATGGGGGGGGGAGTTTCCTTATATTCAAGGAGCCCCCATTTAAAGATCATTTATCCAGAGTCACCCATGGCCTAGTGCGACATGCTCAGTGCACAGTTCCAAGACTAGGAAGCAGCCTTCCCAAGAAATGTACCATAATACAGCAGGACCCATCCATAGAAAGACCCTTACACTTCTTTTAGACAAAAGCATGACACACCTTTTACTTTTATTCTAGCAGAAAAGCTTTTAAACCAAGTAGCAGACACAGACAAGAATTTCTAATAGCATCTGCATTGCCTCCCCAACTGCCCTGCCTTCCTTGAATTGTACGTGACCTCTTTCTGGAAAACTAGTGGATACATATGAATTTAATGGGGTCAGAGAAGGTTCTAGACAGGGAGGGTCCATGCAACAAGAAGAAGATGGGGAAAGGAAAACCTGAGGCCATGGGGCTGAGAGAGGTACAGGGATTAAGGCCTGTACCTTGCATTATCTCATTTGGCACTGGAGCATCACATATGTGGGTCCTTCGGCTGAGCTATCAGCCAGCTGTCTAAGACTCTCTAGAGAGACTTCCAAAGTTCACTGGTCACTGCCTGAGAGGCCTCTTCCCCTCCAGAGTAAAAGACATGCTCAGAGAGAGCAGGGGAGAATACTAACTAGGGGCACTAGGCACCACAAAATCCATAGAAACAAGCAGATATGAAAGAAATAGAGGCTGAGGAATGGGGGCAGGGTAGTGGTGGTGATAGTGGTGGTGGTGGTGGTGGGAATTGGCCCTCGGAAGATGTGCCAATGCCCAGGGAATCTGATGAGGGTTTCCAGCCTGCAGGGCCATCTGTCTCCTCAGATTCTGGGGCAAACCTCATTAGTGAGAGGAGGCACCCCATGGTTCTGTCCCCACCCCTGGGGCCTCTGAGCTCCATCTGGCCAGTTAGGAGGACAAGCATGCTTGCTCTGCCATTGGCTCACACACTTTTTTCTGATAAGAAAAAAGCACATTTCTCACTATTTCTGGGATCATGAGCTGTGCCAGGCTGCATGGTTCAGGGCTTCAGGGTCACCCTGCATGGATTTTAAGTAGACTGCCGAAGAAGCCAGGAACGTGTCTCTCTGGGACAACATGATGAAATTAGAGGTGGGTCATGCAAAGTGATAAACATCAGAAGGATAAAAATAAAATTAAATGATCTCACTCAGAGGTACATGAAAGAAAAAAAAGTCAGGGAAACAGCAACAAAAATAAATCCTTAGAGCAGAAATCAAGGTTACGATAGGGGAGCCATGTGCAAGAAATGGTGGAGGATGTTCAGTGTACCACAGTGAGAGATACTATTGACACTAGGTGGTAGCCATGGTGTAACAGTATTGTGCCCCTAAAATTAAATATTAAAAAATTAAACACTGATAGTCTTGTAAACCTACTTGACTTCTATTTTTCAAAACACATTTCTTGTGTCATGTAGTTTAGGCTCTATGGAAAGCAATATGGAGATCTCTCAAAGGAACAGGAATAGACTTATCGTAAGACTCAAACACAGTAATATTCATTGTAAAGGATTTCTGCACATCTATGTTCACCCAATGCTTAATACACTAAGATATGGAAATAATCCAAAATGCCTATATCTGCATGAGGATGAGTGGATAAGAAGCTGTGGTTTATATTGACACTGGAATACTAAGGAAGATCAACCATATGTAGTTTGCCATAACATGGATGGAACCAGAGGCTATTATGCTGAGTTAAGTCAGTCAGAAAGAAAAAAGATCCAGAATTGATCTCTCTCATATATGGATTTCTTTTTATTGAATGTCATTCTTTATATATATATATATATATATATATATGTATAAATTCCTTCACCAGTACAACATTCTCATCACCAATATCCCAAGTGTCCCTCCTTCCCACTCCACACTGGCCTGTACTCTAGACAGGCTTTCTACTTCCCTCATTCAGTCACATATTGTTATGATAGTTCTCAGTGTAATAATTTCTGTGACTGCATTGCAAGATAGCAACCAAGAGCCAAAGGCACATTATGATCCTTAGGGAAGGGAGAGGGTACGCTGGCAATGGTTGTAGTGTTGGAATTATGGGCATGAGAAACCACCGTGAAGTGTATTATAATTTAAATAATCTCAATCCATTTTTTTAAAAAGAGTTATAATACAGCATTTGAAAACCTTTCCTCAGTAGTAGTCTTGACACTTGACTAGAATGAGACCAGCTCACTGAGCCCTGGCCTGGAGGCTATGAGAATATGAGTTACTCCTCGACAGCTGGATGTAGCCCCCAAACACTGGATGGTAATTCAGGTACCCATCCTACACCACTCTTTAAGAGCTCACCCATCAAAACCTTTGCTCAATTTGTATGGGTTTTTCTGCAAAAGTCTTCCTCTATGAGGAGGTGCTGCTAACCAAAGACTTTATAATAAGCATCCTGGAGGGCCAGAGAAATAGTGCCTGGGTAAAGGTGTTTACCATGCATGTAGCTGATCCTAATTCAGTACTGAGCAATGATAAGATCCCTTTAGCATTACCAAGCCTGAGCCCTGTACTCAGTCAGAAGCAAGTCCTGAATGCTACCAGATGTGGCCCTCAAGCCCTAAAATAAATAAAATTAAAACATCCCAGAAAATAAAATCAAGCAGACATCCTGGCTATAATTTATCTACATGTGACTCTGTTAAGTTTTCTCCCTGACGACCTCTTCTATCTAGTCACATCTCTGCACGTTGAGCGTTATGCTGAGCCTATACTACAAACACCTCTACGAGGATTGCTTGCTGATTTCTGCCTTAAGTGAAGGCTAGTGCCAAGAGAGGCAGGCAGCAAATGGGGCCAACTTTTAGACCAGGGGCTATTCTGAAATGAATAAACTTGCACTTCAGTTTTCCAGGGCCCAGGTGGCAAACAGACTAAGGAGGGTTTTAATCGAGGATTTTTGCTGTATAAATCTGCTCAACCAAAGGGCACTACCTTTGGTGTAGGTTATAAATCTGAAGCAAGTGGCTGTTTTCCCTCTGGGGACCTTGATGGATGCATCAGTTGTACTGAGCAAAGTGTGAAGTCAAGAACTATTTCTCAATGCCCTCCTCAAACACATCAGAATGAGGTAGAACTCCAAAAGTCTCACATTGTGAATCTATTTTACTTTTGTTCCCTGGAATACTCCTAGTTGTCTGGGGGGGAATGTCATCAAGACTTTTTATTACTTATCCATCTTTGACTTCTCTTGCTTGTTTTTAATGGATTGCTAAAAGGTAGGATATAGAAAAGTGATGTGTTATCTGGCTATTTTATATTATTTCCATTATGTTAATTTGTGATATATATTATTTGTATTTATTTATTTATTTATTATTTTTGTGATATATATATATATATTTAAAAGCTTTCCTTGCTTATATTTAGACTTGGATTTGTTCTATCTAAGCTCACAGGATTAGAAATTGCAATCATTCTTTTTTTCTTGTGCGCAGGCAACTTGGAACCATCAGCCACAGAATGGCACCAATGGTGTGATGCTGTACAGGGACCACTCGGGCTACCCCATTGGTGCTCATAGCCTAGCTCCCTAGGCTACACACTTGAGATATCATGTAGTGCCTGGTATTGAACTTGGCCACAGTATGACCCCTGGACTAGTGCCCCCAATCCTTCAACCATTCCTCTGAAAAACTTTCTCCAATATAAAGCCTTGCAAATACACATTGGTATAAATCGCTGATATAGATGCATTCCTGATTTAAAATAGCTTTTCACTCTGAGATATCAGTGTTTAGTAAATCAATTTTAAGTAGAGTGCTGTTGTCCCATGTTGCTGCACACGCACTCATGTCAGTTCTCATGTTGTCCTATAGTAACTACCCAACTGGTAAAGCAATGTTAGAGGAATTCAATGACTCAAAGAATTCTGATTTTCATCAGTTTTTCCCAATTTTGTTTTTATATTTTTTCTTATTCTCCGTTAATCTGTGTTGGCTCTTCAGTTTCTTCTTGTCTTTTATGGTCATCATTTCTGAAACAAATAAGCAACAAACAACAAAACAAAATGAAAAACCTGGTTAATTACTGGGTAGGATGTTCCTCTGAGTTTTTCTGATGTTTTTTTCATAATTGAAACAAGACTGTGTATGTGTGTGCTTGTAAGAGAGAAAGACAGACAGAAAGACTATGAAAACAATAACTTGTTCTTTTGTAAAGTACATCAAGAGATTTATTTCATTGGACTTCATTTTATTTTCACAATTATAAACTCATCCTTTCAAATTTTCATAGACATTTCAAATTTCTTTAGGCTTTCCTCAGCCTAAAGAACTTTCTAGAGAATTTCTTTCTTATAATCCAGGCCAGATGGTGATGAATTATTTAGGATTTTGTTAAGTGGTCCTTTTTTTTTCTGCCAACCTGGCATGGAATCTCTCAAACGAAAGAGTTATTTCAGGTAGTTTTCTCTGGAGTTCTAAAAATTTCCATTTGGATTTTGGCGTTTCCATTTCTGTTCTGGATTTCAACATAGCATCTCCCACTATACATATTTTCCCCTCGAGGTCTTAGATGAAACTCTGGATCCAAATGCTGTCTTATAGGATGAACAACCACAAAAAAAACAACATTCTCAGCCTTTCATTTGTTGTTTACCACTGAGAACTCGCACCTCTCTGATTCATGAACAGTCAAGGGATTTGCAACATATTTGGGCAGCGTATCATGCTAGATGTGGAGAATTTTGTGATTGCTTCCTTTCCAAATGTATTACCTTTTTTTATGGCTTCCTGAATGCACTAAATTTCATGGTCTGATTCACTAGGCTAGTAAGACTGAGCCAAGCTATGGCTATTTGACTGATCTGGACATCATTCTGCTAGTTTGATTTGTTTTTCATCTGCTGCAATTTAAGGAGGCCTGGCTAATTGAAAGGCTTATGCACATCTAGTAAAATCAAGGTTTTTTATTAATTTTTTTTCAGTAGAGGGTCATAGATCAATTCTCTAGTCCATGTTAAATTCCAATTAGTCAAAGCATCTATCTCTTAATCTTGGTAGTCACGCTGCAATGGATTATTTGTATAACATTTGTAGTTTTTTGCTAGACTGTAATGACAAAGATAACATTTCATCTTCCATGTACTACAGTGTTCAGTAAATGTTTGTGGAGTGAAGGGATTTTGATATTTGAATATGGTAACTGAACTGGATGTTACTATCTAACTGAATAGTTATTAAGTCAGGGATGTATTAACCAACGCATTCCCTAAACTGAAGCCAAAATAACCTTCAGAAGAATTAAAGGAAGTCATTTCGCAGACTAAAAACTTCCAATAGTTTCCTACTGAACTCAAGATAAAATTTAAATTCATGTCTCAGCTCTAGGAAGTGTGCCATATTCTGAGTCTTTGCTCTTTCACTAATCTCGTTTCTTACCTCGTTTTTACTTTTTCTCCTTGCTCCAGCTCACTGACTCCTTCTTGTTTAAAAAAATCTAGTCTCTTTAAGCTTATTTCTGACCTGGAGCTTTTCAATCATCATTAACTCTGCCCTGTAGGTTCTTCCCACCAATTTCACAGGTCTACTTCCCTTTAAATCTCTAAAATGCTCCTATTTAGAGAAGTTCTGCACACCTACTATCTCAGAGATTACACATTTAGGATGGTGCTCCTCTCACATACAAGCTGTGTAGCACCTATTTTCTTGATTTTATTGTTTTCAGTATTAATATTTTATAAATCAATCTTGGATGTTTTATTTCTTCTGTAAGTGCTCTCACAGCGTAATACAAAATAACCCCAAGAGATGAGACCTCATCTGCTTTGTTCACCCATATACACTCTCTTTTTGTAACTATGCTTTCTGAATGAACACACACACACACACACACACACACAATTCAACAAATATTAGGCTATTCATTTCCAACATGAATTCAATTCAAACATGAATTGAATTAAACCAAAGGTGAGTGCAAATGACCTTTGTTAAAAATATATTCAATTTTGGACCTGGTGAGAGTACAATGGGTAGGGCGTTTAAACACCTTGCACACGGCCGACCTGGGTTGAATCCCCAGCATACCATATGGTTGCTTGAGCCTGCCAGGAGTAATTTTTGAGTGCAGAGACAGAAGTTACCCCTGAGCACCACGTGGTGCGGCCCCAAAAACCTAAAAATAATCCAACTGTTTATTAAAAAATGTCAAAACAAGTTATTTATAATCATGGGAAAAATCTGCTGTTCAGGTTCTGGCCTAGTCAGGAATTAACTTGAGCCACATAAATACATAGAAGAAATATAATGAAGGACCAATGTCACTTGTTTCACCACTCTTTTTGAAGTGGAACTCATGCACAGAAAGATGAGCTATTAAAGTAAATGTTCTCACACAGCATGATCATATGAATTTTCTCTACAGTTGACCCAATCCTCTTGGGACACTGGTTTCTCTATTCATGGTGATCATTTTTTAGATTCATATTTAAACACCAGTGCTCCAGACATATTCCAAATGAGTACATCTGGTCATTCTTACTGTAGGACTTGCCCTTTTCTGATTGGTTTATTGTCAGGAGAGCTAGTGGCTCTGTTTGAGCTTGCATGCATCTTGCCCTAAGACCTTTAGACCTTTGCACAGTAACAGCTCATAGCATTGAGGGGTATGCAGGCAGGAATCAGATCAGCAGAGTTTACTGACTTTCCTTCTCCTTTTGGCTGCCTACCACTTCCAAAGAGTTGATCTCTGTTGGTGGGAATCCCTAAGCCACAGAGGCTTACTGAAAGCATCAGACTTTATTGTCATGAGGGCATCAGACTTATCTCACTGTCTGGCACTCTCCTAGGAATTCCATTCCTATCTTCACAGCATCTAGACACCACAACTGTTTCTTTATGCTCCATAACTTGCATACAGGATCAAGAATTCTGGCTATGTCTCTTGCTACCTTACCAAGCCACGGACTAAAATGAATATTTGGGTTGGTCCACTCAATCACAAATCAAGGAGAAAAATGTCAGTAGTCCCTAAAATGTAAGTCTACAGTTAATTTAAGTAGGTCCTGAATGCAATAGAAATTGACACAACCCTACATCTCTTTTGTCCTGAAAAAGATTGTCTTTCATACCTTAACTTTCCTTCTAGAAGAAGAAGACCATGCTTGTCAAAATCTTTGATGAAATATAATGCATCTTTTCCTTTTTTTTTTGTTTTGTTTTGTTTTTG
>PVKC010036086.1:0-13300 GCA_004027635.1 Crocidura indochinensis
AAAAGAAATTCAGATGAACACAGATACAAAGATCCTCAACAAAATACTAGCAAAAAGAATCCAACAGCTCATCAAGATGATTATACACCATAACCAAGTAGGTTTTATTCCAGAGATGCAAGGATGGTTTAACATACACATAAAAAATGTTCCACATCACTAATCATCAGAGAGATGCAAATCAAAACAACTATGAGGTACCATCTCATGCCACAGAGACTGGCACACATCACAAAGAACAAGATAATCATTGCTGGCGGGATGTGGAGAGAAAGGAACTTATTCAATGCTGGTGGGAATGTCATCTAGTTCAACATTTATGTACAGCAATATGGAGATTTCTCAAAAAACTGGAACTTGAGATCCCATCTGATCCAGCTATACTACTCCTATGGATATATATACCCTAGGAACACAAAAATACAATTCAAAAATCCCTTTCTCACACCTATATACATTGCAGTGCCATCTACAATAGCCAGACTCTGGAAACAACCAAGATGCCCTTCAACATATTAATGGCTAAAAAAAACTGTGGTACATATACACAATGGAATATTATGCAGTCGCCAGGAGAGATGAAGTCATGAAACTTTCCTATACGTGGATGTACATAGAATCTATTATGCTGGTTAAAAATAAGCCAGAGGGAGAGAGATAGACACAGTATAGTCTCACTCATCTATGAGTTTTAAGAAAAATTAAAGACATTACTGTAATAAGGTCCAGAGATCCTAGAGATGACAGCCAGAGGACTGGCCCACAATATGAAACTCACCATAAAGAGTGGTGAGTGCAGTTAGGGAGATATCTACATTAACAACTATCATGACAATGTTAATGAGTGAGAGAAATACAGGCGGGGTGGTGTGGTGGGAGGGTGACATTGGTGGTGGGAATATTGAACTGGTGATGGTGGAGTTCTGTTTATGACTGAAACTCAACTACAGTCATGCTTGTAAGGTGTTTAAATAAATATCTTTATATAAAATATAACCAAGCCAATTAACATAATACACCAAACAAAAGAAGGAAAAATAAAAACCATATGATCATAGCAATAGATGCAGATAAAGTATCTGACAAGGTTCAACACCTATTCATGATTAAAGAAATACTCTCAACAGGATGGGAATTGAAGAAACTTTTCTCAGTATAGTCAAGACCACTTACCACAAACCTATGGCAAACAATGTACTCATTGGGAAAAAATTAAAGGCTTTCTTCCATGATCTGGCATAAGAAAAAATTGTCCCCTCTTGACACTTCAATTCAAATAGTATTGGACTTACTTGCCATAGCAATCAGGTAAAAAAAATCAAGGGCATCCAGATAGGAAAGTAAGTAATCAATCTCTCACTGTTTACTATACATAGAAAATTTGAAAACTCTACCAAAAAACTTCTAGAAATAATAGATTTATAGTGCCAGGCTTTAAAATTAATACACAAAAAATCCTTGGCTTTTTATATATAAATAATGAATGAGAAGAGATAATATTAAACAATCCCATTCATAATTGTACCTCAGAAAACCAAGTACCTGGTAGTCAACTAAGGAGGTGAAATACCTATACAAAGACAACTAGAAAACACGGATTCAAGAAGTAAAAGAAGATATAAGGAAATGCATTGGGAGGATTAATATCATTAAAATGTTAATACTTCCCAAAGCAATGTACAGATTTAATGCAATCCTTATAAAAGTACCCATGACATTTTTCAAGAAATGGATCAAACACTTGAAATTCATTTCGAGGTTGTTTGTTTGTTTATTTGTGGGCCA
This sequence comes from Crocidura indochinensis, assembly GCA_004027635.1. Taxonomy (NCBI): domain Eukaryota; kingdom Metazoa; phylum Chordata; class Mammalia; order Eulipotyphla; family Soricidae; genus Crocidura; species Crocidura indochinensis. Next base: position 1,786 of record PVKC010036086.1, read on the forward strand.
CATCTGGTGACATTCAGGGGTTACTCATGGCTGTGCTCAGAAATTGCTCCTGGCTTGAGGGACCATATGTGATGCTGGGAATCAAACCGAGGTCCATCCTGGGTCAGCTGCATGCAAGGCAAATTCCCTACCACTGTGCTATCACACTGGCCCCTTGAAATTTATTTTTAATATTAAAGGCTCACAAATAGCTAAGCAATCCTGACCAAAAATAATGGAAAGTGGGTGGGAGAAATTACCTCCCGAACTTTAAGCTGTATTATAAAGCAGCAGACATTAAAACAGCATGATATTGGAAGACCATAAAGACAGATCCTCAGATCAATGGAATAGATTTGAATAATCAGAGTTGGGCTCAATGATTTATGGTCAATTAATCTTTGATAAAGGAGAAAGAAATACAATATGGAGCAAAGAAAGTCACTTCAACAGTGGTGCTGGGAAAACTGGTCAACTACACTCAAAAAAGTGAACTCAGAACTCTAACACCATGCTCAAAGGTCAAATCAAAATGGATTAAAGATTGTGATATCATAAGGTACAGAGAGGAAAACATAGGCAAAACACTCTATAACATTGAAGCCAAGGCATCTTCAAGGATGAAACATCACTAGCCAAACATGTGGAAGCAAAAATAAATAAATAAATGGGACTACATTTAAACGGAGAGCTTCTGCACCTCAAAATAAACAGTTCTTAGGATATGAAGACTGCACATGGAATGAGAAAAATTATTTCCCCAACATCTATCTGATAAGGGGTTATATACCTAAGATATATAAGGCATTGGTAGAATTCACCAAGAAAAATCGTCTAACCCCATCCAAAAATGGGGAGAAGATATGAACAGACATTTCCTCAAAGAAGAAATAGATGGTCAAACATAGAATTTTGTAGAATCCTCACTGTTTTCCACAGGAGAGTTACTGTGGTTATCTATAAGTTTGTCAGGCTTCTGTAGGTTACTGCAATAAGCTGCAAGTCTGCCAACTGTGTGGCTACTGCAAGGTTGCAGAGGTCTGAGGCTCTCAGGGCCCTGTGCTGCAAGGCTCTCAGGGGTCTGTGGGGCCCAGCTGCCGGGTGGGGCCAAGAGCTCACGGAGGGATGTCAACTTGTAGGGACTGCCATCCAGGGTCTGAGAGAGAGAGAGAGAGAGAGAGAAAGAGAGAGAGAGAGAGAGAGAGAAGAGAGAGAGAAGAGAGAGAAAGAGAGAGAGAAAGAGAGAGAGAAAGAGAGAGAGAAAGAGAGAGAAAGAGAAAGAGAGAGAGAGAGAAAGAAAGAACAAGTAACCCCTTTTTATTCTTCCTGGAGTCTGAGGTCTGCTACTACCACCTAAGGGTTACAGAGAAAGGGGGAAAGAGTGGGGAAATTCACTGGCCAGGGTGGTCAGGGGAGACCCAGTTTCAAGAAGGAAAGAGAGGGTTAGATACAAAGTATGTAGCATCTCTCCGATTCTTTATCTTAAACCCCCCAACTGCTCTGGTTATTATCCTGAGTCCCCCACAATGGTCCAAGTTTTTCCTTTTATACCTGGCATTACAAGGGGCAGTGTTCATATGGCACATCCAGGTTCAACTGTCATTATGACAAGCAAAATTGGAACTAATCACTCAGGACAAAAATGGGAGGCTAAAAGGAGATAAAGTGATGTGCATAATATATACCATTTCCTTAGCAGCACTGCAAACCACAATGCCAAAAAGGGGAAAATAAAAGGAAGGAGAGAGAAATCGAGAGACCAAGCAAGAGAGAGAGAGAGTGAGAGACATAAAATATCTGCCAAGGCAATGGGGAGGGTGGGAGAGAAAAGGGAGGGGGGCATTGGTTGTGGGAAACTTGCTCTGGTGAAGGATGATATACATTGTATGACTGAAACTCAATCATTAAAAAAAGTTGTAAACTCCATGCTTAAATAAAGTAATAAAAATTTTTAATCACCTCCCTAAAACAGCACACTAGGATGGATGAATATGAGGCAACATATTCAGTAGACATAAAGAGTACAGCAACATAAACAATACAGCATAGGCAAGCCTGACTATTATTCTAAAAAGCTTGAATTGTCCATAAGTATATGAACAAGGCTTCACCCAATGAAAAATCTTGATATGTCAATAACACATACCAATAGTTCATATGAGAGATTTGAAAAATTAGCAGGTTTGGTATTTTCAAATCTTAAGATTTAGACATTTATGCATAGTGATTTAACAAAATTTAAATGATCCAGTAAATCTTAGGACAAGGTATATTTTAGAAAAATCAGCAAATGGTCTCAGAGAGACCTAAAAGGGTCAGTGTTAGGGCATTGTTTATAACAGCAAAGCCTGAAGTTTATTTGGTTGTCCCTATAATGATTTATACTCAGAAAGCATTGCATTTTCATGCAACTAAATGTGCTAATGTGTGAGAATGCGTGTTCCAAGTCTTAATTAATACAAACCAATATTGAAGGAAAACTGTTGAGTGAGAAAAATAAGTCATTGCAAAGGAATACATACCTGGATAACATTTAAAAATATGCATTGCAATATCCTAAATTGTTTTTGAATATTTAACAGTGAGACAAGTGTATGAAAACATGAGTCTGATGAATAAATGTATAAAAATACGATCTGCACACATTTCAGGAGATATTTGCCCATTACTTCTGTTATCAGGCAATTTAAAGTTGCTTTTATATTGCAGCTTACAAGAGATCAGCCTATTTAGGACACTGGTCCCAGCACCTCCCACCAGCACTGGCACTCCAGCACCTTCTTGCAATAGCTTCTTTCCCTTTCTGGATCAAAGCATGCCCAGTGCTTACATACTTTACAAATACCATCCCTTGTGGTCTGATTGGTTATGCTCAAAATTAATCAGAGTGCAAAGACCAATGGGTCTGATTTATTCCACAAAGTTGCCAATCAGATCACCTAGATAAAGATGAATTAGATCACCTCTTGTACACACCACCCAGATGGTATCTCTAGAAGTCCCGCCCTCTCCACTTCTGCTGTAGAACATCTAGGAGGAAGGGGTTCAGGACATGCTTGAACAAGGAAGCTATTCAGAAGTGCTTAGTAGGCAATGTGGTTAGTAGGTCTGCAGCTTAAAGGGTGTGGGACCGTTTATTTGTATTGTAGACTCTGGTTCCTGAGTCTTTTGTTAGCTTTGTGTTAGCTGCTATGTTTGGGAAAGTGTCTGCTGGGACCAGGGCAACACCCGCTATTCAGGCATGCTCAGTGACTTGCTGATGATTTTGCATTAAAAGAATAGAAGACAGAGAAGATCCAGGAAATGACATATTTCCTGCCTAATTATCTTCCTAAAATCTGATTATAAAACTCCTTTATAGAGACTGGGGTATGAGACAGACATTACAAGAGCTGACTACTTCTTATAAAGTCTGTTTATCAAATACATATATAGATAAACACTGATTTTTTTTCTTTAAGTCACTGCATTCTTTTTTCTGTTCTTCCCATCTAAGTTTTTGGACCCCTTTCTAGAGATATATAACTTTCTCAATGACCAGATGTAGGCTTTCTTTAATCCATGAGTGGGTCTCAGTCTTGTGCATACTTTAAATCTGTCTTATGTTCTTTTCTCTTGGGTTTCCTTCTTTCTAAGCATATGGAGATAGAAAGATAGAGGAAGATTAGTTTCTTCTAACACCTCTAAAAGAGGGTGAGATAAGGCAGGATGCTACTGACTGCAGAGGCCTGGGGGTCAAGAAAATAAAACAAAGAAAAGAAAATAGTACAAACTACCAGCTGGAGTGCCGAGCCTTGATCCTTTTTGAGTAGCACTCTGGAGTCCACTACTAGGGAATTCTCATCAGAACTTCTTGCTGGGACATCTGAACCCACCAGACTCAGGTTTGACAGAGCCCCTGAATTAGAAGGGTCAAGATGGGCCTCAAAAATTCTAACAAGTTTTGCATGTGCTGCTGAGCAAGGAGTACACAGTTTGAGAACCTCTGACTGCAGTTCTCTCAAGGCAGCTGAAACCTGGGCTAGGGAGAAGACAAAGGGGAGACCACCAGTCTTATGAGCCTTGGGGATTGTTTTGGACCAGTCTTGCTGGACATATTGTAGATGTACACAATAAGAGCCAGCTGAACATTTCTACAACTTGCTTGCCTTTGGGGGCTGAAAGGGGGTAGAATGAGGACAGAGACATCTTGGATTTCATACAAATAATCACACAGAAAAAAGGCACACAGAAGACACTCCTCATGAGCTGGAGGGGATACCACAGGGGCCTGCCTATACAGGAAGAGGGGATCTGAGCTTGCAGGCTGACCCTTGACTTTCTCTTCTGTGGCTCTGCAATGACTATTCTTAGATGCAACCACAGAGAGCTCCTGTGGCTAAAGTGGACAGTTTCTCTGAGCCTTAACATTATAAAGACACAGTAGTGAATTGTTTTCTTCCCTTGCTTCTGAATCTCTGCCAAAATCTGACTCAACTCTTTTTCTGGATAAGCAAACATCTTCCATAGGCCCAGAGAAAGACCAGTCACATAAAAAGGAGAGTCTGTTAGGACCAGAGTGATACTACTGATACTATCTTGCACATGGCCACTTTGAATTCAGTCTTCCCTTGGCACCACAGATGGCCCCCTAAGCTCCACCAGTAGTGATCTCTAAGCACAAAGCTAGAGGTAAGCCCTGTGACTCGAAAACTAAACACAAACACTCACAAAGGAGAAGTTTATTAAGGATGAGAAAGAAAGTAAGCAGTCAATTTGCTTGACTTGCATGTGGCCAACCCTTCTTTAAATGGGTGAGGACCAAATCCAACACCTCCAATCAAAAAAGGAAGAAAAAGAAGAAGAATTAGTTAAAAGCAAAGAAACTTTGCTTCTATAACTTGTTAGCATGCAGCCTAAATTGTTGGCTATCAAAAAATGTGGAACAAGGGGAGACTGTTTGCTTATTTTATTTTGTTCTCAATCTGTTTGAAACCTGCTTCAAGATGCATAGAATTAATTTGCATTATCTTCAGTGTTTACACAGATTTAGTTGTATTTGTTTATTTACTGTTGGTTGTGATAACGGGTAAACTGATTAAGCTAGCTCTGTAGGAGATTATTAGAAGAGAAGCATTGACTCTGTTGAACCTGACCAGTGGTGATTCCTCAGTGTAACAAGAATCCTGTTTCCTGTACGTGAATGTGCATGGAATCTATTATGCTGAGTGAAGTAAGTCAGAGGGAGAGAGAGAGATGCAGAATAGTCTTCATCATCTATGGGTTTTAAGAAAAATAAGACATTTTTGCAATAATCCTCAGAGACAAAGAGGAGGGCTGGAAGTTTTAGCTCACGACATGAAGTTCACGACAAAGAGTGATGAGTGCAATTAGAGTAATAACTACACTGAGAACTATCATAGCATTGTGAATGAATGAGGGAAGTGGAAAGCCTGTCTAGAGTATAGGTAGGGGTGGGTTGGGAGGAGGGAGATTTGGGACATTGGTGGTGGGAATGTTGCACCAGTGAAGGGCATTGTTCTTTACATGACTGAAGCCCAACTACAATCGTATTTGTAATTAAGGTGTTTAAAGATATTAATTAGAAAAATATAATAAGAATCCTGTTATTGTGGCCTGAAGTCAGACATTGATAAGCAATAGAAAAATTATCAGAGATGAATTATGAAACCAAGTTCACGAAGTTTACTGGCCCTGGTGAGGCTTTATGCCTGTCCTCAGGCCTTCTGTGGGCTTTTACTGTTCTGTCACTCTGCCATGGACCCCTGCCCACACAAGTATCCTCTGGTTTTGAGTGAAGCATATTGTGTTCATGAATATGAGTAGGCCTTGTCCAGCTAGTTGAAGATCTGAAAAGAACAAAGATTGATTTCTCTGAGTAGGAGAAAATTCAGCAGGAGATTTCACACTTCACCTGAAACCTCAGTTTCTCTGACCTGTTTAGATTGCGCCTCTTCACAGATTTTCAAATTTCCAATCTCCATAACTTTGCTTACATTAATGCTCACACTCTCCTCCCCTTGTGTATACCTTTCTCTGGAGACTCAAATAAAATCCAGCCTGTACTAGTTATAGTGCTCTTGGTTTTAGTCAGTTCACCAGTGACAAGATATTGCATGATAGGAGGGGAAATGTCAAATGAGTAGGAGTCAGAGAGTTTAGCAAATTCCAAACATATCAGTTCATCTCTCTGAGACCAGTTCTTTCATTGGACTTTTCAAAGATGAATCTGTGGCCTAAGGTAAGTTACAAATAGAAATAATGAAAATCTGTGAGAGGGAAAAACAATTAAATAGGCCAGGGAAAATGAAATTGAAGACTAGATCAAAAAATGGAAGGAGAGGGGCCAGAGCATTGGCGAAGTGGTAGGGTATTTGCCTTGCACGTGGCTGACCCAGGATGAACCACGGTTTAATCCCTATATGATCCCCCAAAACAGGGGCAATTTCTGAGTGCAGAGTCAGGAGTAAGCCCTGAACATCACTGGGTGTGGCCCAAAAACAAAAAAAAAATGCAACGAACAACCCAATGTTTAAATAAGTACAATTTTGTGGGTTCCTTTTCCTTTGTGTGTGTGTGTGTGTGTGTGTGTGTGTGTGTGTGTGTGTGTGTGAAAGTGGTTATATTCTTAAAAAATGCATTTTATTTTTGTAAAACAGCATGTGAAAACTGATTAGTGGCCACTACATTAAAGAATCGTTTTTTAGAATTAGATTTAATTTTAAAGGAATTTATGCAGTTTGGTTGATTTCATATTTACTTCCATTACACACAAATAGGAAGCAACACACTTGAGATGCCAGCAACCCTATCTGCCTGTCTTCTGTGCCTTGCTGCATTTTCGGCCTGATTTCATCCTGTGTGTGGCTCATCTGCTGACGGCTAGCCTTCCCTGGAGGTGAGTTTACACGCCCAGAAAGGGAGGAGCCAGAGGAGGCACATCACTTAGCCAATGAATATAACAATAACATGTAGAAAAACCCACAATAGAAGTGTGACAATGGGGAAACAACGCAGGCCACCGCCAGACATAGAGAATGACAATGGCAACTCTGATGACTTGAACATGACCAACCAACTAGTCAGTCTCTCAGATAAGGAGTTTAGAGTCGCAATATGGAAGATGTTCAAACAAATTAGAAGCAACACACTTAATTAACCTTTCTTACTCAGTAATATTCCTTAAATACAAAGTACTTGTTAAAGTAGTGATTTAAAAAATTAAACTGCTTTCAGTTTTATTCACTTCCTTATTTGCATTGTCAAGTTACACATTTCTTGGAAAATAGGCTTCACAATAGTACTGTGAAAGTTTATTTCATATAGCAATGTGATGGAGATTAAAATATAATTATTTCAGACTGAAATTTATAATGTTCTTCAACCTAGATAACTGCTGCTGTGCACACTGATTAAATGAGTGAGCTCTGTTCTTAGCCAGAGACTATCTGATGAATAGCTTTATAAAAAAAAACAGTGCTGTCATAAAAATAGATGTAAATAATATATATAAATATGTAGTAATTACATTTTAAAAACTTGAATCTTGTGTTTGAATATAGCTTTATTTGAACTTATTTCATTAATAAAATATAAGTAATGTGTTAAAAAAAAAAAAGAAAATGTTTATATCCAATGGTGCTGAAGGCTTATTCTCCTTCTGTGCTCAGGAATCACTCTAGGTTCTAATCAGGAGATATATAAGGAGCCAAGGATTAAGAGAAGCTGAAATTTTTTAAATTTCTCTATCTCTTATAGATATGCAGATGTATTGTTTTCTGTTTAAAATCTCAGATGGGAGGCTGACTTAATAGTACAATGGGTACCTTGTATGCAGTGGACCTGGGTTTAATCCCCTGAACCCCACATGGTTTTCCAAGCCTGTCAGGAGTGGTCCCTGAGTGCAGAGCCAGGACTAAGCCCTGAACAGCACTGGATGTGATTCTCAAACAACAAAAGTTTAGACTGGGGACACTGTGACTACGGTGTCCAGCTTGGTGCTGGAAAGTTGTAAGTATAAAAGCCATACTGTTAACAGTATTGTAATTCATAATGACTAAACTGAAAAAATATATTATTAAAACAAAATCTCAGGTCCTTGGGTCTGAATGTGACTCAGTGTTAAAGCAAATGACTTGTGGGCTGTTTCATCTCCTTTACAATAAGCAAACGAATTTTAAAACAGAAAACAAATAAACTCATATCCTTAAAAAAGAACAGAACTACATTTAGAAATGATCTTCGGCGGTTGTGTGGGAGAAACCATACGAGACTCCTCCAACAGACTTGTTTATGTTGTATTAAGGTATTCAGAGATGAAGGAAATTGCCTTTTCAGTGGAACAGGACCAGACCTCCTTGTTTTGTCAGGATTACATCATGGAGTCCATCAGTCATTCTAGTGATGTTTGATTGACATTGTATGTACATTGGGGGGACTGATCTGTCCGCCTACAGCATGCCTATTGCCTAGGGCAGTTACACAATGAACCATGTTTCTAAAGCAAACAGTAAGCTAGTGATTTCATGAGAGTTTCCAGCTAGAAAAACAGGACTTAGTTTGTGAATATGAAATTGATGCTGTTGGAGAGTGAGTCTGAAGACCCCAGAGTGTTCATCTATTCTGAGACGATACACACCACTGGAGAAATGTCAATAGTCAGTAGCAATCTGGGACCATGAGAAGTAGCAGAATAGAAATGATTCCCCTCCCATATGGTCATGAACCTTTCCCCAGAGTTACAGGGGAGAGAAATGTGAAAGAATTTTTTAGAAAGATATACTACTAAAACAGCAATTATTGTATATACTAAGTCAGGTGCCGTCATTTTGCAGTAACAATAATTTGAATTACTTTTTTTTGTGTGTGTGGTTTTTGGGTCACACCCGGCAGCGCTCAGGGGTCACTCCTGGCTCCATGCTCAGAAATTGCTCCTGGCAGGCACGGGGGACCATATGGGGCACCGGGATTCGAACCGATGACCTTTTTGCATGAAAGGCAAACGCCTTACCTCCATGCTATCTCCCGGGCCCCGATTTACTTTTCCTTAATGTGTTCTTCCTGGAGTCTATTACAAGGAGTGACCTTGGGTCATAATTGAGGGTGGAACACGAGGGCAATGTAGACCTTAAGCCCAGATAGAGCGGTCCTATGTCCCAGGTCCTGATGGGACTGAGTGGGAGCAGAGGGGAGCAATCTAGAAGCATGAATCAGTAGTAATGTATAAACAGGTCTGATGTTTGTGGAGAGTCCTGGTGCCTTGGTAATTACTGTCTGAAAGACGTAGTCTGTTTGTCTGGCTTATTTACACATTGATTCTGTATAAGAAATCGGGTTTCATTGAGACACTTTGTACAGTTGGATACCTTCTAAGGTAGACTCAGTGTTTTGTTTTGTTTTGTTTCTTTCTTGTTTGGAATTGTTCTTCGTTAACAAGGAGGCCCCTTGTTGAATTTTAATAGTCAAAGGAACATCTTTTGTGATCTCTGGCAAGGTTTCCAGAGTGTTCCGTAAGCTCTGATTCCCTCCGAAGGCAAAAATGACACGTTAGGCTGGGGTGTGTGCAGATGGGCATGCTGATGTTCTGGAGGAGTTTGCGGGCAGCTTGGCTGAAGGAGACCACATCAAAGTGCTTTTTCTGAATGGCAGCCTGTGCTGAGTGGCTGCTTTGGTGCTGCTGGGGCTTGCTTCTGCAACCAGCATCATCTTCAGTACAGACCATTAATATTCACACAAGAAAGCAAGCCATGAGCAGTGCTGTGTTGGTGTTGGGAAATAGCAGTGTGCATATTTACAGTGATGAAGATGGATAAAAGGGGGCCTCTTGGAGTGGTGTGTGGTTTTGGCTGATGCATTTGGAATGACATCAAGGAGACCAATTTGCTTGCTGCACTTTCTGACATAGTTCCCATAATTCCCCAAGCCATGGATTCTGTCAGAATGAAAACAGCGTTTCCTGAATCTTCCCTGTCTCCACTTCTCTCTCCACTGCCCACCTCCAGCACTGTGATTAGCAGTGCCACACTATAACCATTAGAATGGAGTAAGCAGAGTCATTTCCTAGTCCTGACCATGAGAGGCACATTTTCTCCAAGGAAAGCCGTGTTTGTTAAAGTCAAAATAATAACAGTAGTTGATCTTATTCTGTTATTCTTATGTTCCCAGCATTGGCTTTAGCTACTTGAAGCAAATGTCTTCATCATAGCACCTATTTCAGATATAACTGTCATTACCATTTTTAGAGATGATAAATGAAGACAAAAGTTAAATATAATCTATATACTCAGCAAGCCAAGCAATGAAAGGAGGTTATGTGAGCTCTAAGGTTACCTGAACCTGGATTTGCTTTTTATGCTATTGACCTTCCTGCCTACCAGGAGGTGGCACTGAGGACTAACATAAATCCAGGAATCTTTGACAGCACCAAGTGAATTTCTCAGCTGTATTTCTCTAAGTGAAGGGCTGTTGGAATCAACCTGTGAAGTATTCCTGTAGTGGCATCTATCTCAGAGGAGGCAGGCATTAGAAATGGGGTACTGGATTTAAATTGGGCTTAGGCAATACAATTGTTCCCACTCTCCTGAGAACTAGTGGTGTGACCATGGCTAATTGTCTTTTCAGATCCCACAGGGTAAAATACTTTGTTCAAAGAGTTGGAACAAAGCACTTAGGTAAACTGAGGTGAACACACAAATAGGGCAGTTATTATTTCATGTTGAACTTTTGGGAAGTAGCCCTGAGCTAAAATGTGAATTAGTCTTGGGCTTATAAGAGATTGTATTGATATCAACCAATAAACAAACATGAATATATACGTTACAAAGACATTTATTAATGATTACAAAGTTATAACACCAATGCAATTTTTTTTTTTTTTGGTTTTTGGGTCCCACCCGGCAGTGCTCAGGGGTTAATCCTGGCTCCATGCTCAGAAATTGCTCCTGGCCGGCACGGGGGAACATATGGGGCACCAGGATTCGAACTGATGACCTTTTGCATGGAAGGCAAACGCCTTACCTCCATGCTATCTCCCGGGCCCACCAATGCAATTTTTAAAAAGAATTTTTATTGTGACCAAAGTGAATTACCAATATTTCACAGTAATATCTAAGGTATAGTGACTATGAATTAGGACCATTCGCACCACCAGTGTTGTCCTCCTTCCACCCCTGTTCCCAACATGCATCCGATACCTCCCCTCTTTGGCCCCTGGACTGCTAGTGTCTCAGGTCCCCTTTGTGTATGGCTTGTTGTAAATTGGGTATCGATTCTGTTGTTTTTGACTTTGGGTTTGGTGTTTAAGTTTGATCATTTTTTATTTCCACTCGATTTTCATATAACTGGTTGCTCCTGGTACCATCCATTTTTTTCCTCCTCAATTTATGAGGGAGAATAAGATTATCCAAATTTTGTGGTTCTATTGGAAAAAGAAAAGAAAAGAAGAAAAAAGACAGCTGGGAGGAGTCTGTCTAGAGGTTATATCTACCAATTTAAAATAAGAAAGGGAAAAAAGAAGAAAACCAAAACCAAAACCAAA
>PVKC010036087.1:0-5000 GCA_004027635.1 Crocidura indochinensis
TATACAATTTTAACAGTAAGGTAGTATCATTATGGTTTTGACTTGCTTAGTAATATTAAAAATCTTTTCATGGACCAGTGGCCATTTGTATATGTTATTTGAAAACAATTCCTTTCAGTTCTTGCCCCCCTTTTTTTGTTTGTTTTTGTTTTTGGACCACACCCTGCGGTGCTCAGGGGACACTCCTGGCTGTCTGCTCAGAAATAGTTCCTGGCAGGCACAAGGGACCATATGGGATGCTGGGATTCAAAACAACCACCTTAGGTCCTGGGTTGGCTGCTTGCGAGGCAAACACCGCTTTGCTATCTCTCCGGGCCCCCTTTTCCCATTTTTATCTATTGTAAAATTTTTCTCCTGAAGTAGAGTTCTTCACATATTTTAATATTAATTTTATCAAATATATGATTAACAAATGTTCCTTTCTTTCTGTGGCTTTTGGCTGTGTCTTTTACCATGCAGAAACTTTTTACTTTGATGTAGTTCTACTTGCTTAATTTTCAGCTTGTTGGTTGGCATACTTTATATGCCAAATCCCAAAATTTATTATGAAGAGCCATATCAAGGAACATTTTTCCCATTTATCTTAAGAGTTTTAAATGACAATGTTTAAAAAAATGATTCATAGATTTAAAGAAATGGACAAAAGTAGAGAATTTGAAAATCAATCATTATATATATAAATGTAATATACAATAGCGATTAGGATAATAAATTTAATTTATGCTAGATCTAAAATATGTTATATTAAGTGAAGATAATTTATTGTCCTCATGAAATGAAAAGTAACTGTTCTGTGCAATAAAAATGCAAAATATAATTATATATCATAGATTGTTTTAAAGCATCAACAAAATAAAAGTTCAATATACTGAATTCTTACTCTGTCCCAGACACCTGATATTTTATGTCATATCATAGCAGTACTCTCCCTAGGTAAAATTATAGTCCTCTTTGCAAAGACATCAAGACTTAAGTTAAATAACTTACTGATAAACAATAGAGGCAATAAGATCTGAAGAAATGAATACTAAGTAAATCAACTCTGGGCAAAAATCATCTTTAATTTTTCCAGTAATATATTAAATGCAAAAAGAAAGATAGGAGATTGGTTATATTGATCAATGCAATAAAAAGTAAAGATTTGGGGGCCGCTGGAGGTAAGGTGCCTGCCTTGCCTGCGCTAACCTAGGACGGACCTCGGTTCGATCCCCCGGTTCCCCATATGGTCCCCCGTGCCTGCCAGGAGCGACTTCTGAGCGAATAGCCAGGAGTAACCCCTGAGCATCACCGGGTGTGGCCCAAAAACAAAAACAAAAACAAAGTAAAGATTTAGTTAAAAGTGGCCAGTTTATAGGGAACATTGTATATGATCATGACAATGTCAGTTAGATTTCCAGAGTTATGTAAAATATTAAGCCCTTTGAAAATGTGAGTTAAATTTAATTCTGAGAAAACATTCTAGGGCAAAAATTCCCAAGACTTGCTCTTATTCTATTACTTCTTGCCTCATCCCTTATCCCAAGACCATAAGTTCTACAAAGGATTGCACTTGATCTCCCACACTAATAAAGTTTGATATTCATTTCACTCAACTACTAAACCCAAACCATCCAAGAGAATCATATATTACAACAATGATAGGAAAGTGTTTTATAGACTTCGAGTGGAATAAATGTAAATTTCCTTTGAACTAAGTGAACTTTTCAAAGTCTAAACCACTCTAGTCTCTCATGCTCTCTGTTCTCTTAACCATTATCTAAATATATATTTGTATTTATACTTACTACCATGTCTTACTTTTTACTTTTCTTATCTTACTTCTTACTACCATATCTTAAATAAATAAATATTTATTGCTTAAAATCTCTCTTTCCTTCCCCTCAAAGGAACATGCATACCCTTTCTTCACCTGGAAAAATTCCAACTCCAAGAACTATGGTGTAAATCCTTCCTGTTTGACACTCTCGGGCTTTTCTGTAATACCTACTTGAACAAGGTCAATATCAGAACAGAGCACTATAGGAAAAGAACATCTAGAAAAGTAGCTTAACTTTTCTAGCTCTGTAAATTAGTTTTACTGGTAATTTAGTAAATTAGCCTTAATTTACTTGTCTATAAAAAAAAATCACATAAAAAAAGGTTTAAAGGGACCCGGGAGATAGCATGGAGGTAAGGCGTTTGCCTTTCATGCAAAAGGTCATGGGTTCGAATCCCGGTGCCCCATATGGTCCCCTCTGCCTGCCAGGAGCAATTTCTGAGCATGGAGCCAGGAGTAACCCCTGAGCACTGCCGGGTGTGACCCAAAAGCAAAAAAATAACAACAAAAAACAAAAAAAAAACAAACAAAAAAAAAAGGTTTAAACTGGAAGTATGCTGGAGATATTGCAATCTTTTTATTTTTGCTTCATTTGCTTTTGGAAGGCCACATCCAGTAATGCTAAGTATTTATTCCAGTCTCTGCACTCACAAATCGCTCCTGGGATGGTTGGGGAACCACATAGGATGCTGGGGAACAAACATGGGTCTGTCCGAGGTCAGCCGCATGCAAGGCAAATGCCTTACTACTGTGCTATTACTCTGGCCCTTGTTTATTTTTTTATTGGCATAATATTGGTTTTCAGTACCATGTTTTTAGTAGTATGGTTTCATACTTCTTAAGGTTACCATTTAAGTTGACTCTGACGGATGTTTTTTCAGGGAACTCTTTTATATCTCTTCTAAACCAATCAACTTATAGTGCCCACCATTCATCACTCATATCTAATTTCGAATCTATAACATTTGGGAGACTCTCCATGCTGTTTTCCATGGAGAATGGGGCCAATTATATTCCCATTAATAGTTTATAAGGATTCCTTTTTTCAGTATAAAGGATGTCAACTTTCAAAGTAGGGTATGTGTCTCTACCTTGGGGAGAGATTTCATATGTAACATTTTCTAATGTTGAAAAAACATTAGGTATATTAATTATGCATTTTAAAGCACATTTTCTTTCCTGAAATTCTGCTTTCCCATCTCCAAATCCTACCCTCAGGCAGGTAATAATCCTTTGATCTAGGCCTTCACAGTTTTTCTAGCCATTCTGCCTAGTTCTCCATCCTATCATTGTATTTTCTTCTTTCTTGATCTAATAGTCTTAGGTCTCTTTTACCCTTTTCATTGAATGCATCATTATTTATTATCTATTGACAGTGGAAGTTGTACAGTGTTGTAAGCCCTTCAAAAGTTAAACTTCCTTGTAGCTCACCTTCTCTCCTTTTTTTTTTTATTAAATTAACAACAACCTCATTGATCTGATTTACTTAACGCTATCTTTCTAGTCCTTTTACATTAGTAAATTAGGCTGTAGCCTCAGTTACTCACTGATTAACAGCAGCTCACATGTCACTACCAGAATCCTTTTTCTATTCCTCTATCTATTCCATCTTCCTTAGCCATTCACCTTACCACTTGATCCTTATATCTCAACTACTTTTTCTGACCTTACACAGATATACTACTTCCTTTCTTTGTTTTGTTTTGTTTGCCTTTAGCTTTGTAATTTTCATACTTCTATAACAGTTAGAATGTTCCTCAGCTTATCATTAGATCTTCCATAGCCTCACATTACCCAGTTTTAGTAATACAGCATTTCAAAGCATTTCAAACATGAGCTACACTCATGGTGACACTTATTTCCATTAGGACCTAGTATATTAAATGCATAACTATGTTTATATTTGAAATAAAGTTATCATAAAACAATACCTTGTGTTTTCTTTCTCTGTGGTCTTACATATATGTATTCATCTACCTCTCCAGTTACAGTTCCACATTTTTATATGGATGGTGAGATTTCTGAAACTATGTAGGACCAAGATGCTCTTTTTTTTAATAAATAATTTAAATTAATCGCCATGCAGTACATAGTTACAAAGTTGTTCATGAGTTGAGTTTCATTTATACAATCAACCACACCCTTCACCTGTTCATAACATGATATCTACTCTTTTTGTATTTATGCTGGTCTAAATTAATTTCACACCATTTTAGTCACCATTGCAGTTGCCACTTACTATAGTATATTACACATAGTAGGTACATTATTGCTTGTCTAAGTAAATTTACTGGCCTGTTGTAAAATAAGTATGAATATTAAGGATCTATGAGCATGTTCTACTAATCAATTTGTTATATGATTGCTTTTATCTTTATTTTTTCCATTCTTACCTATGACTGCTTCTATTTTATAAAAACATTTTATATTCTCAAAGTGATGCTATTTTTACTTTAAATTGATGAGTGAACTTTTCTAAGAAGGCAGATGAAGAATTGAACAAATGTAGTTAGGTAGTAATTATCACTATGAATGCAAAGCTCTTAAATTTATTTCATATGTTATAGTTGTTACTATTTATTGAGTGTTGAAGATGTGTTAGACATTGAGCTAGATGTTGTATTGTACATTTTCTCTGAATCTTTAACAATCTTACAAGGTAAGATATCACCTCTATTTTACCTATCAGAAGGCCAAATCAGAATTTACTATTTTATTTTTCACAATGAAAAAAATCTTAGCACTAAATTGAATTGTTATTTCTTTTTCTGATAGGGTTTTACTTCCTGCAAAGTTCCCTGTAATTTATCAAGTGTTTTTTTTCACAGTATGTTTTAACTGTGTTCAGCGCTTATGAAAAATGTCAGACTGATGGCGTTAAAAACGAAAGTTGCACCAACTGACAAGTCAGTCTCTTGATGTTCATTTCACAAACTTCATTAATAGAAAAATATAACAGAAAGTAATGCTGGTTTTATTGTATCTAACAAGAAACATTGATTCTAGAAAAGCAAGATCCTTCTTGTCTAGTTAACTACTAAGGGCATAGTTGGTGTTCAATAATTACTTATTGATTGATTAAACTATTAAATGGATAATAACACTAAATTTTGCATTTATATGAGAAACTTTTTGTAAAATAAAATATTTCTCTTAGTTTTATTAGTTCCAGGGCCTTCTTTCA
>PVKC010036087.1:10000-13305 GCA_004027635.1 Crocidura indochinensis
GTTTGAATTTTGAAACTAATAATTTGAAACTAGATCCTGTGCTTCTCCACTGTGTTATCTATCTATTAACTTCTATCAGGTCTCGTGAAAACTTTGAACTCAGCGTTTTTGTAAACTTTGAAACTCAAAGCAAATACTTTTCATTTAAAGTAATTTTAGTTAAAATAATAAGATCGAGAAAACATCGCCCACTTAAAAACAGCTTAAATCTCATGTACTTTGTCACTGTAAATAAACAAGGTAAACATTGACATAACTTCAAATTATTCTTAGGTTGAAAAAAGAGCTGCAGTTCCAAATAAAATTCCGCCTTTGGTCAACATGTTGGATGCAATTCAAAGTTTCTCATAAAATAAACATATTTTAAAGAGTGTTTTGAATTTCACCGCATAAATCCTAGCCAAAAGAAATTACAGTGGTATCTTTAAGGTTTATTATATGTCAAATCAATACCCATTATTCAGGACTAACATAACTTTCCAGACGCAATACCTTCCCTCTACTTAACCCTTAATATGATGACATGGAGAAAAACATCCTATAGGTGGTCCTTGGGGAAATCCTGTCACAAAGTGAAACTTCTGGTTTCTTTGTTTAATAATAAAAGTATTCTTTGCTGAAATGGAAAGTGAACTAAATTTTTAATCCAGAAAGAAAACTGTTCAGTAAGGTACTCTTCGTGAGAATTTTTCACTAAAAAAGGGAAAATAGTTTACCTTCTGTATCATAACATTATTTTGAAAAAGGAGCTTAAAATGAAAATGCCCCATCACAACAGACTGTAAATTTTCCCCCGGTACTTTTTAAAAGTGTCTCGATCATTTTTGCTACAACTCCAATCTTAAAGTATTTGCTGTTTTATTTAAACATTTTTGAAAAAATGAACATTCTGAGGCTTTCAGCATTATTAAGAAAAGCTGTCCATACTTTACCATGTTGTTACATGTGTTTATCTGCTGATTATAAAATGTGTTAAACAGTATTTTAAAAACAAAAAAAAAACGCGGAGCTGCGCTTTGATTAATTCAGTGAACAAAACATATGCTGTTGGTTCTGTTCTATGAAATACATATATGATCAATAAAATCTCTAAAAAGAGCAACTTTGACTTTTAGGACTATACTGCTGACCATAGCTTTGTCCTTGTTAACTCTAGGTTCATACTGTTAACTGAAAGCAACCATAACCACTTTCTGGCTATAATACTAAGGTCTTTTTGCTGTATTTTAATCTTCTTTCTAAAATTTCTTTAGGTTGGAAGCTGTGTATTGTGGTTGTTACCCACTTTGTCCCAAAGATTTGGTTTATCCTGAAATTTTTCCAGGTAGCTGCTTTCATATTCTTTCGTCTTTGTTGGACTTTAATATATAATTCTTACTAAATTAGAAAGTTTGAAAATAAACTTAGGCAGGAGCAATTGTTTATTTGCAAGTCAACATGTTAGTGTTAAGGAAAATTTTTATGTGTTTTAATACATTAGAGTAAGCGTATATTTACCATCTGTTCTTTTAAGATAACAAAAAAGCAAGTTTTCAAATAGCATTCTTCATTGTTAGCATACACATCCCATAATGATGGATTTTTATAAGCAGGCCAATGTTGCTGTGATTGCTTGCAGATTATTTTTTAAATGATATACACAGAGAAAAATCGAGGACAGAAAGTCACACCAAATTATTTAGACATTTGACTAGTTAATAATATGCAACTGTTACACAGAGTACACCCGGCTATAGTACCAGTTCTTTGAAAATTTCTCATCACTAAATATATCACATATGCATTGTGTTACATTAGAATAATGTATTTTAATCACCCAAAGGAGATGTCTAAACAGCACAAGTACACCGTCTTATTTAGCATTAAACATCCTTGTGAGCTGAGGTAACCTTATAAAATCATGCTTAAATAATGTAAAACACGAGGCGGCACAGAGCAATATGCATTTTTAATTAGTAAAGTGACTAATATAGAGTGTGTGCTTTGAGGTTTTTGTTTCATTAAAAATGTATCTGTTTTTCCTGCAGCTGAATATCTGTATTCTACACCTGAACAGCTTTCAAAAAGGCTCCAGAATTTCTGCAAGAGACCAGATATAGTAAGAAAACATCTCTATAAGGTACTAATGGAAAAGAGATCTGTATGGTGTAAATGCCATATTGAAGTACAAAGAAAAATCTTTTTAAAAAAATCATTTAATTAACATACTAATGTTTAAAGGAAACATGCTAGGGAGGGATATTAGTTGTTACACTAACAAGGATTAATTAAACTGGATGCCAGTTGTATTAACCTAGGTCTTATGAAATACGTGCACTTAATGCATGGTACATGCTTTTTTAAAAAAAGTTTATTGTTTTCTAAGATGACTGTCCTTTACATTTAGCCCCAAGAGGCTTATAAAAATGAACCTGAATTAATGTAACTCATTAGTTTAAAAGAAAGAAAAAGGAAAAATTCTACAATTATACACTAATGAAGGTAAGCCTTTCTTCCATCATAATGAAATCTTCAAGCTCCAAAAATTCAAGTGAATGATATTAGACAAGTTTGATGTTCGTTTTTTTAACGACTCTAAAGACAACTTTCCACATCTGGTTTTATAAAATGTTATAAAAATCCCAAGTTTGTCTAGAATTAATGTCAGTCTCCTCTATGGATGGCAGTGGCAAGTAGTTAAAATAGCATAATCATCCAGGCCCCTCATTCAGGATTATTTTTCTCTCGCTTGAATAAAAAAAATTTTTTTACACTGTTGAAATAAGAACACAACAAGGCCCTTCTAAATGTCTAAGCAATTGAAATAGGATAAATCAACTTTATGAGTGCTCAAGGTGGCTCTAGGCCATGAGTAATATACCTTTTTATATTCTTTGAATATAACATCTTCACTTTCATAAATCCAATATGGTCTATAACCTAGTAGTTTTATAATTCAGCATATTTTAATTTTTAATGTTAATACATCAGCCTTCTATATGTGATATAGCTGTTTGACCCTGTTTCTCTCCTTTTACTTTCTATGGCTTAACATACATATTTACATAGTGATACATCAAAACATGACTTTGTTCTGCAGGAAACAGTTAAACTTTAAAAAAAAAAGAGAGAGAGAGAGAGAACCAAAAATGCAATTTAACACCCAATTTCAAGCTCATTATCTTTCATTGTCTATTAACTTGGCAATGGTTCAGAAGGTAGCTCATAATAGTTTAAAATGCTGACTGAACAATTCTAGGCGTCAGTATTACTCCTTGAGTCAATACGATTGTGTCTTATACATGGAAAGCTTCACAAGGAAAACA
>PVKC010036088.1:0-12284 GCA_004027635.1 Crocidura indochinensis
GCATTTTGAACTGTCCTAAAAAAGAGAACCTATGAGGGAAATGGAGAACCTGTCCAGAGTACAGTCGGGGGGTGGTTGGGGAGGAGGGAGATTTGGGACAATGGTGATGGGAACGTTGCACTGGTGATGGGCGGTGTTCTATACATGACTGAAACCCAAACACAACTATGTATGTAATCAAGGTGTTAAAAAAAAAAAAAGAAATCAATAACGAGAAAAAAGAATAGAGTAAAACCAAGCAATGTTCACATTTAATTAGAACAGAACCTCATACAACAAAATCAAACGTGAATAAGCAAGAATCATGAAGAACACAACAACTTCAGCTGTGAAACTTGTGGTTTTTAACGGGAGATGTAAAAGAATCATGAAGAAAACAGCATGTTAATATCTCAATTGAGTAATGTTGCAGAGTTGTACTAACTTCAGCAAAGCAGTTTCAAGAACGGGAGATGCAAAAGTGAAGGAACATCACTAACAGGTCAAAATCAAAGTAGTGGAAGAATCATGAAGAAAACAGCATGTATATATCTCAATTGAATAATGTTGCTTGTGTCAAGCATATGTGCTCAGAACGATGTAGGAAGAACACAGAGATCACAGCAGAGTTGTGCAGGCGTCAGCAAAGCTGTTTCAAATAAGAAGAATCCTCATAAACACAGGTGAATTCAATAACGATAAAAAGGTATACAGTAAAACGAAGCAATATCACAGCATATTATATCAGAACACGCATACATCAAAATCAAACGTGAATAAGCAAGAATCATGAATAACAGAACATTTACAGCTGTCAAACGTGTAATTTTGAAGGCGGAGATGGAAAAGTCTTAAGACAGCAGTAGGATAATACAGAGATCACTTCGAAATGTAAACTTATGATCAAAGAAGAAGGAACATCAGTAACACAACAAGATCAAAGAATGAGATGTGGGAAAATGTAGATTACAGAAACATTCACAATGCATTAGAACAGTTCCAAAAATAACAGAAAATGAGAACCAAAATTCAAGAATCATGAAGAAGACAGCATGGTAATATCACCATTGAGTAATGTAGCTTGCGTCAAGCAAATGTGCTCAGAACGCTGTAGGAAGAACACACACATCACAGCAGAGTTGTGCAAGCGTCGGCAAAGCTGTTTCAAGTAAGAAGAAGAATCCTTATAAACACAGGTGAATTCAATAACAATAAAAAGGTATAGAGTAAAACCAAGCAATATCACAGCAAATTAAATCAGAACACGCATACATCAAAATCAAACGTGAATAAGCAAGAATCATGAAGAACAGAACATTTACAGCTGTCAAACATGTAATTTTGAAGGGGGAGATGCAAAAGTCTTAAGACAGCAGTAGTATAAAACAGAAATCACTGTGAAATGTCAACTTATGAGGAAAGAGAAGGAACATCACTAACACGTCAAAATCAAAGCAGTTGAATAATCATGAAGAAAACAGCATGTTAATATCTCAATTGAGTAATGTTGCTCGCGTCAAGCAAATGTGCTCAAAACGCTGTAGGAAGAACACACAGATCACAGAAGAGTTGTGCAAGCGTCCGCAAAGCTGCTTCAAGTAAGAAGAAGAATCCTCATAAACACAGGTGAATTCAATAACGACATAAAGGAATAGAGTAAAACCAAGCAATATTCACAACAAATTAAAACAGAAACCCACATACAACGAAATCAAATGTGAATAAGCAAGAATCATGAAGACCACAACATATTCAGCTGCAAACGTGTAGTTTTGAAGGGGAGATGCAAAAATCTTAAGACAGCAGTAGGATAACACAGAAATCACTAAGAAGTGTAAACTTATGAGAAAAGAAGAAGGAACGTCAGTAACACTTCAAAATCAAAGGAGGAGAAGTGGGATAACGTAGAATACAGAAAGAAACACAATACATTAGAACAGAAGCAAAAAGAACAGTGAAATGAGAACCAAAATTGAATATTTATGAAGAAAACAGCATGCTAACATCTCAATTGAGTAATTTTGCTGGCATCAGGAAATTGTGCTCAGAATGCAATAGGAAGAACACACAGATCATTGCAGAGTTTTACAAGCTTCAGCAAAGCAGTTTCAAGAAAAACGAAGAATGTTCATATACACAGATGAAATCAAACACATCAAAATCAAAGAAGGAGATGTGGAAAAACGTAGAATACAGAAACATACACAACGCATTAGAACAGAACCAAAAAGAACAGTGAGAAGAGAAGTGATATTACAGAACCATGAAGAAAACACCATGCTAAATCTCAATTGAATAATGTTGCTCACGGCACGCAAATGTGCTCAGAACGCTGTAGGAAGAACAAACAGAACACTGCAGAGTTGTACAAACTTCAGCAAAGCAGTTTCAAGAAAAACGAAGAATGTTCATATACACAGGTGAAATCAATAATGAGAAAAAGGGATAGAGAAAACCAAGCAATATTCACATCTAATTAGAACAGAAACATCATACAATGAAATCAAACGTGAATAAGCAAGAATCATGAAGAACACAACATTATCAGCTGTCAAACGTGTAGTTTTCAACGGGAGATGCAAAAGAATCATGAAGAAAACAGCATGTTAATATCTCAATTGAGAAATGACGCTTAGTCACACAAATGTGCTCAGAACGCTGTAGGAAGAACACACAGATAAATGCAGAGTTGTACAAGCGTCAGCAAAGCTGTTTCAATTACGAAGAAGAATCCTCATAAACACAGGTGAATGCAATAAGGACATAAAGATATAGAGTAAAGCCATGCAATATTCACATCAAATTAGAACAGAAACCCACATACAACGAAATCAAAAGTGAATAAGCAAAAATCATGAAGACCACAGCATTTTCAGCTGCAAACGTGTAGTTTTGAAGGGGAGATGCAAAAGTCTAAAGACAATAAAAGGATAACACAGAAAACAATCCGAAATGTAAACTTATGAGCAAAGAGAAGGAACTTCACTAACAAGTCAGAATCAAAGATGGATTGTGGGAAAACATAGAATACAGAAACATACACAATGCATTAGGACAGAAGCAAAAAGAACATTGAAATGAGAACAGAAATTGAAGATTCATGAAGAGAACAGCATTTTAAGATCTCAATTGAGTAATGTTGCTCGCATCGCGCAAATGAGCTCAGAACGTTGTAGGAAGAAACACAGATGACTGCAGAGTAGTACAAGCTTCAGCAAAGCAGTTTCAAGAAAAACGAAGAATGTTCATATACACAGGTGAAATCAATAACGGGAAAAAAGGATACAGTAAAACCAAGCAATGTTCATATCTAATTTGAACAGAAACCCTCATACAACGATCAAACGTGAATTAGCAAGAATCATGAAGAACACAACATATTCAGCTGTCAAAATTGTACTTTTGAAGGGGAGATGCAAAAGTCGTAAGACAGCAGTAGGATAACACAGAAATCACTGCGAAATGTAAACTTATGAGCAAAGAAGATGGACCATCAGTAACACATCAAAAAGGAGATGTGGGAAAACGTAGAATACAGAAACATACACAATGCATTAGAACAGAACCAAAAAGAACAGTGAAATGAGATGAGAAATTGAAGAATCATGAAGAAAACAGCATGGTAAATCTCAATTTAATAATGTTGCTCGCGTCACGCATATGTGCTCAGAACGCTGTAGGAAGAACAAACAGAACACTGCAGAGTTGTACAAACTTCAGCAAAGCAGTTTCAAGAAAAACGAAGAATGTTCATATACACAGGTGTAATCAATAACGAGAAAAGGGGATAGAGGAAAACCAAGCAATGTTCACATCTAATTAAAACAGAAACCTCATACAACGAAATCAAAGGTGAATAAGCAAGAATCATGAAGAACACAACATTTTCAGCTGTCAAACGTGTAGTTTTGGACAGGAGATGCAAAAGAATCATGAATAAAACAGCATGTCAATATCTCAATTGGGTAATGTTGCAGAGTTGTACAAACTTCAGCAAAGCAGTTTCAAGAACGGGAGATGCAAAAGTGAAGGAACATCACTAACAGGTCAAAATCGAAGCAGTTGAAGTATCATGAAGAAAACAGCATGTTAACATCTCAATTGAGTAATGTTGCAGAGTTGTACAAACTTCAGCAAAGCAGTTTCAAGAACGGGAGTTGCAAAAGTCTTAAGGCAGCAGTAGGATAAAACAGAAATCACTGTGTAATGTCAACTTATGAGCAAAGATGAAGGAACATCACTAACACGTCAAAATCAAAGCAGTTGAAGAATCATGAAGAAAACAGCATGTTAATATCTAAATTGAGTAATGTTGCTCACATCGCGCAAATGAGCTCAGAACGTTATAGGATGAAAACACAGGTGACGGCAGAGTTGTACAAGCTTCAGCAAAGCAGTTTCAAGAAAAACGAAGAATGTTCATTACCCAGGAGGAGATTGGGAAAACGTAAAATTCAAAAACAGACACTATGCTATAGTACAGAATAAAAAGAACTGTGAAATGAGAACCGCAATCAAAGAATCATGAAGAAAAAGCATGTTAATTTCTTAATTGAGTAATGATGCTTCGTCACACAAATGTGCACAGAACGCTGTAGAAAGAAGACACTGCAGAGTTGTACAAGCGTCAGGAAAGCTGTTTCAAGTAAGAAAAAGAATCCTCATAAACACAGGTGAATTCAATAATGACATAAAGGAATAGAGTAAAACCAAGCTATATTCATATCAAATTAGAACAGAAACCTACAAACAATGAAATCAAAAGTGAATAAGCAAGAATCATGAAGATCACAACATTTTCAGCTGCAAACGTGTAGTTTTGAAGGGGAGATGCAAAAATCTTAAGACAACAGTAGGATAACACAGAATTCACTACAAAATGTAAAATTTTGGGAAAAGAAGAAAGAACATCAGTAACACTTCAAATTCAAAGGAGATGTGGGATAACATAGAATACAGAAACATACACGAAGCATTAGAACAGAACCAAAAAGAACAGTGAAATGAGAACCGAAATTGAAGATTCATGAAGAAAACAGCATGCTAAGATCAATTGAGTAATTTTGCTTGCATCACGAAAATGTGCTCAGAACGCTGTAGGAAGCACACACAGATCATTGCAAGGTTTTACAAGCTTCAGCAAAGCAATTCCAAGAAAAACGAAGAATGTTCATACACACAGGTGAAATCAATAATGACAAAAAGGTATACAGTAAAACCAAACAATATTCACATCTAATTAAAACAGAAACCGCATACAACGAAATCAAACGTGAATAAGCAAGAATCATGAGGAACACAACATTTTCAGCTGTCAAACGTGTAGTTTTGAATGGGAGATGCAAAAGAATCATGAAGAAAACAGCATATTACTATGTCAATTGAGTAATGACGCTTAGTCACAGAAATGTGCTCAGAACACTGTAGCAAGAACACACAGATCACTGCAGAGTTGTACAAGCGTCAGCAAAGCTGTTAATATCTCAATTGAATAAAGTTGCTCGCATCATGCAAATGTGCTCAGAACGCTGTAGGAAGAACAAACAGAACATTGCAGAGTTGAACAAGCTTCAGCAAAGCAGTTTCAAGAAAAACAAAGATGTTCATATACACAGGTGAAATCAATAACGAGAAAAAGGGATACAGTAAATCCAAGCAATATCACAGCAAATTAGAACAGAACACGCATGTATCGAAATCAAACATGAATAAGCAAGAATCAAGAAGAACAGAAAATTTTCAGCTGTCAAACATGTATTTTTGAAGGGGGAGATACAAAACTCTTAAGACAACAGTAGGATAACAAAGAAATCACTGCGAAATGTAAACTTATGATCACAGAAGGAGCATCAGTAACACAGCAAGATCAAAGAAGGAGATGTGTGAAAACGCAGAATAAAGAAACATACACAATTCTTTAGAAAAGAACCAAAAAGAATAGTGAAATGAGATGAGAAATTGAAGAATCAAAAGAAAACAAAATGCTAAATCTCAATTGAATAATGTGCTCAGAACGCTGTAGGTAAAATCAATTACGAGTAAAAGTGATAGAGTAAATCCAAGAAATGTTCACATCTAATTAGAACGCTGTAGGAAGAACAAACAGAACACTGCAGAGTCATACAAGCTTCAGCAAAGCAGTTTCAAGAAAAACGCAGAATGTTCATATACACAGGTGAAATCAATAACGAGAAATAGAGATAGAGTTTAACCAAGCAATGTTCACATCTAATTGGAACAGGAACCTCATACAACGAAATCAAACGTGAATAAGCAAGAATCATGAAGAACACAACATTTTCAGCTGTAAAAGTGTAGTTTTGAAGGGGGAGATGCAAAAGTCTTAAGACAGCAGTAGGATGATACAGAAAACACTGTGAAATGTAAACATTTGATCAAAGAAGAAGGAACATCAGTAACACAACAAGATCAAAGAAGGAGATGTGGGAAAACGTAGATTACAAAAACATTTACAATGCATTAGAACAGAACCAAAAATAACAGTGAAATGAAACCCGAAATGGATGAATCAGGAAGAAAAAAGCATGTTAATATCTCAATTGAATAACGTTGCTCACATCACGCAAATGTACTCTGAAAGCTGTAGGAAGAACAAACAGATGACTGCAGAGTTGTACAAGCTTCAGCAAAGCAGTTTCAAGAAAAACAAAGAATGTTCATATACACAGGTGAAATCAATAACGAGAAAGATAGAGTTTAACAAAGCAATGTTCACATCTAATTAGAACAGAAACCTCATACAACGAAATCAAAGGTGAATAAGCAAGAATCATGAAGAACACAACATTTTCAGCTGTAAAAGTGTACTTCTGAAGGGTAGATGCAAAAGTCTTAAGACAGCAGTAGGATGATACAGAAAACACTGTGAAATGTAAACATTTGATCAAAGAAGAAGGAACATCAGTAACACAACAAGATCAAAGAAGGAGATGTGGGAAAACGTAGATTACAAAAACATTAACAAAGCTTTAGAACAGAACCAAAAATAACAGTGAAATGAAACCCGAAATGGAAGAATCAGGAAGAAAACAGCATGTTAATATCTCAATGGAATAATGTTGCTCACATCACGCAAATGTGCTCTGAACGCTGTAGGAAGAACAAACAGATGACTGCAGAGTTGTACAAGCTTCAGCAAAGCGGTTTCAAGAAAAACAAAGAATGTTCATATACACAGGTGAAATCAATAACGAGAAAGAGAGATAGAGTTTAACCAAGCAATGTTCACATCTAATTGGAACAGGAACCTCATACAACGAAATCAAATGTGAATAAGCAAGAATCATGAAGAACACAACATTTTCAGCTTTCAAACGTGTAGTTTTTTAAGCTGGACTTGCAAAAATCCTAAACAGCATTAGGATAACACACAAATCACTGCGAAATGAAAACTTATGAGCAAAGAAGGAGGACCAGCAGTAACACGTCAAAATCAAAGGAGGAGATGTTTTGGGAAAAAGCAGTATAAAGAAACATACACAATGCATTAGAACTGAACCTAAAAGAACAGTGAAATGAGATGAGAGATTGAAGAATCATGAAGAAAACAGCATGCTATCTCAGGTGAATAATGTTGCTCGCAGCACGCAAATGAGCTCAGAACGCTGTAGGAAGAAAAAACAGACCACTGCAGAGTTGTACAAACTTCAGCAAAGCAGTTTCAAAAAAAAACGAAGAATGTTCATATACACAGGTGAAATCAATAACGAGAAAAAGTGATAGAGCAAAACCAAGCAATGTTCACATCTAATTAGAACAGAAACCTCATACAAAGAAATCAAATGTGAATAAGAAAGAAGAATGAAGAACACAACATTTTCAGCTTTCAATCGTGTAGTTTTGAAGCGGGTGATGCAAAAGTCGTGAACAGCAGTTGGATAACACACAAATCACTGCGAAATGTAAACTTATGAGTAAAGAAGAAGGACCACCAGTAACACGTCAAAATCAAAGGAGTAGATGTGGGAAAACGGAGAATAAAGAAAAATACACAATGCATTAGAACAGAACTAAAAGAACAGTGAAATGTGATGAGAGATTGAAAATCATGAGGAAAACAGCATGCTACCTCAGTTGAATGATGTTGCTCACGGCACGCAAATGTGCTCAGAACGCTGTAGGAAGAACAAACAGAACACTGCAGAGTTGTACAAACATCAGCAAAGCAGTTTCATGAAAACCGAAGAATGTTCATATACACAGGTGAAATCAATAACGAGAAAGAGAGATAGAGTTTAACCAAGCAATGTTCACATCTAATTGGAACAGGAACGTCATACAACGAAATCAAAGGTGAATAAGCAAGAAACTTGAAGAACACAACATTTTCAGCTTTCAAACGTGTAGTTTTGAAGCGGGACATGCAAAAGTCCTAAACAGCAGTAGGATAACACACAAATCACTGCGAAATGAAAACTCATGAGCAAAGAAGGAGGACTACCAGTAACACGTGAAAATCAAAAGAGAAGATGTTTTGGGATAACGCAGTATAAAGAAACATACACAATGCATTAGAACTGAACCTAAAAGAACAGTGAAATGAGATGAGAGATTGAAGAATCATGAAGGAAACAGCATGCTATCTATGTTGAATTATTTGCTCGAGGCACGCAATTGTGCTCAGAACGCTGTAGGAAGAACAAACAGAACACTGCAGAGTTGTACAACTTCAGCAAAGCAGTTTCAAGACAAACGAAGAATGTTCATATACACAGGTGAAATCAATAACGAGAAAAAGTGATAGAGTAAAACCAAGCAATGTTCACATCTAATTAGAACAGAAACCTCATACAACGAAATCAAATGTGAATAAGAAAGAAGCATGAAGAACACAATATTTTCAGCTGTAAAAGTGTACTTTTGAAGGGGGAGTTGCAAAAGTCTTAAGACAGCAGTAAGATGATACAGAAAACACTGTGAAATGTAAACATTTGATCAAAGAAGAAGGAACATCAGTAACACAACAAGATCAAAGAAGGAGATGTGGGAAAAATGTAGATTACAAAAACATTTACAATGCATTAGAACAGAACCAAAAATAAAAGTGAAATGAAACCCGAAATGGAAGAATCAGGAAGAAAACAGCATGTTAATATCTCAATGGAATAATGTTGCTCGCATCACGCAAATGTCCTCTGAATGCTGTAGGAAGAAGAAAAAGATGACTGCAGAGTTGTACAAGCTTCAGCAAAGCGGTTTCAAGAAAAACAAAGAACGTTCATATACACAGGTGAAATCAATAACGAGAAAGATAGATAGAGTTTAAACAAGCAATGTTCACATCTAATTGGAACAGGAAACACATACAACGAAATCAAACGTGAATAAGCAAGAATCATGAAGAACACAACATTTTCAGCTTTCAAACGTGTAGTTTTTTAAGCTGGACTTGCAAAAGTCCTAAACAACATTAGGATAACACACAAATTACTGCGAAATGAAAACTTATGAGCAAAGAAGGAGGACCACCAGTAGCACGTCAAAATCAAAGGAGGAGATGTTTTGGGAAAACGCAGTATAAAGAAACATACACAATGCATTAGAACTGAACCTAAAACAATAGTGAAATGAGATGAGAGATTGAAGAATCATGAAGAAAACAGCATGCTATCTCAGGTGAATAATGTTGCTCGCAGCACGCAAATGAGCTCAGAACACTGTAGGAAGAAAAAACAGACCACTGCAGAGTTGTACAAACTTCAGCAAAGCAGTTCAAAAAAAACGAAGAATGTTCATATACACAGGTGAAATCAATAACGAGAAAAAGTGATAGAGCAAAACCAAGCAATGTTCACATCTAATTAGAACAGAAACCTCATACAACGATATCAAACGTGAATAAGAAAGAAGCATGAAGAGCACAACATTTTCAGCTGTAAACTTGTACTTTTGAAGGGGGAGATGCAAAAGTCTTAACATAGCAGGAGGATGTACAGAAAACACTGTGAAATGTAAACATTTGATCAAAGAAGAAGGAATATCAGTAACACAACAAGATCAAAGAAGGAGATGTGGGAAACCATAGACTACAAAAACATTCACAATGCATTAGAACAGAACCAAAAATAACAGTGAAATGAAACCCGAAATGGAAGAATCAGGAAGGAAACAGCATGCTAATATCTCAATTGAATAACGTTGCTAGCATCACCAAATGTGCTCTGAAAGCTGTAGGAAGAACAAACAGATGACTGCAGAGTTGTACAAGCTTCAGCAAAGCGGGTTTCAAGAAAAACAAAGAATGCTCATATACACAGGTGAAATCAATAAAGAGAAATAGAGATAGAGTTTAACCAAGCAATTTTCACATCTAATTGGATCAGGAACGTCATACAACGAAATCAAACGTGAATAAGCAAGAAACTTGAAGAACAAAACATTTTCAGCCTTCAAACGTGTAGTTTTGAAGAGGGAGATGCAAAAGTCCTAAACAGAAGTAGGATAACACACAAATCACTGCGAAATGAAAACCCATGAGCAAAGAAGGAGGACCACAAGTAGCACGTCAAAATCAAAGGAGGAGATGTTTTGGGAAAACGCAGTATAAAGAAACATACACAATGCATTAGAACTGAACCTAAAAGAACAGTGAAATGAGATGAGAGATTGAAGAATCATGAAGAAAACAGCATGCTATCTATGTTGAATTAGTTTCTCGCAGCATGCAATTGTGCTCAGAACGCTGTAGGAAGAACAAACAGAACACAGCAGAGTTGTACAAACTTCAGCAAAGCATTTTCAAAACAAATGAAGAATGTTCATATACACAGGTGAAATCAATAACGAGAAAAAGTAATAGAGTAAAACCAAGCAATGTTCACATCTAATTAGAACAGAAACCTCATACAACCAAATCAAACGTGAATAAGCAAGAATCATGAAGAACACAACATTTTCAGCTGTAAAAGTGTAGTTTTGAAGGGGGAGATGCAAAAGAAACTGAGTACAATGAAATCAAAAGTGAATAATCAAGAATCATGAAGAAAGGAGCATTTTCAGCTGTCAAACGTGTAGTTTTGAATGGGAGATGCAAAAGCCTTAAGACAGCAATAGGATAACACAGCAATCACTGGGAAATGTAAACTTATGAGCAAAGAAGAAGGAACATCAGTAATACGTCAAAACCAAAGATGTGGTACAGAGAGAATACAGGAACATACACAATGCATTAGAACTGAAGCAAAAAGAACAGTGAAATGACAACCGAATTTGAAGAATCTTGAAGAAAACAGCATGTTAAGTTCTCAATTGTGTAATGTTGCTTGCCTCATGCAAATGCGCTCAAAACACAGTTGGAGGAACAAACAGATCAATGTACAGTTGTAAAAGCTCAGCAAAGCAGTTTCAAGAAAGAAGAAGAATCCTCAAAAACACAAGAATTCAATATCGAGGAAAAGGGATAGAGTTAAACCAAGCAATGTTCACATCAAATTAGAACCCAAACCCGCATACAACGAAATCAAAAGTGAATAAGCAAGAATCATGAAGAACAGAGCATTTTCAGCTGTCAAACGTGTAGTTTTGAATGGGAGATGCAAAAGCCTTAAGACAGCAATAGGATAACACAGCAATCACAGGGAAATGTAAACTTATGAGCAAAGAAGAAGGAACATCAGTATACGTCAAAATCAAAGATGTGGGACAAAGAGAATACAGAAACATACACAATGCATTTGAACTGAAGCGAAAAGAACAGTGAAATGAAAACCGAATTTGAAGAATCATGAAGAAAACAGCATGTTAAGTTCTCAATTGTGTAATGTGGCTTGCCTCACGCAAAAGTGCTCAAAAGGCTGTAGGAAGAAAAAACAGATCACTGCACTGTTGTACAAGCTTCAGCAAAGCAGTTTCAAGAAAGAAGAAGAATCTTCAAAAACACAGGTGAAATCAATATCTAGAAAAAGGGATACAGTTAAACCAAGCAATGTTCACATCAAATTAGATCCCAAACCCGCATACAACGAAATCAAAAGTGAATAAGCAAGAATCATGAAGAACAGAGCATTTTCAGCTGTCAAACGTGTAGCTTTAAATGGGAGATGCAAAAGCCTTAAGACAACAATAGGATAACACAGCAATCACAGGGAAATGTAAACTTATGAGCAAAGAAGAAGGAACATCAGTAATACGTCAAAATCAAAGAAGAAGATGTGGGAAAACATAGAATAGAGAAATATGCACAATGCATTAGTACTGTAGCAAAATGCACAGTGAAATGACAACCGAAATTGAAGAATCATGAAGAAAACAGATTGTTATGTTCTGAACTGAGTATTGTTGTTCGC
>PVKC010036089.1:0-13280 GCA_004027635.1 Crocidura indochinensis
GAAGGAAGGAAGGAAGGAAGGAAGGAAGGAAGGAAGGAAGGAAGGAAGGAAGGAAGGAAGGAGGAAAGGAGGGAGGGGGAGAGGGAGAGAGGGAGGGAGGAAGGAGGGAAGAAGGGAGGACAGGAGGGAGGCAGGAAGGAAGGTAGGAAGGAGGGAAATCAGAGAGAAAGAAAAAGGAAGGAAGAAGTGGAGGAGAGGAGAAGAAGATGGAGGGAGAAAGAGAAGGAGGAAGGAAAAATTACACAACTACAAAATGAGCCTAATAGCTGAAGAAAATTAAATATATTCTGTGAATGTAGTTGTTCAAATAAAGTATTTTGAAGAGGAAGCTGTTAAAGGAAGTTTGAGACTCACTGTAGAATGAAAAGATATCAAATTGGACTTATGAATGTCTGAGAAAAGAATATACTGGCATATTGCAGGCCATTAAAGCAAGGATGTGACAAATAATGCAAGGATTAAAAAGGAGTTCAAAAAAAGTTTCTTGGAAAATGTCAACATACATAAAGTCTGCCAAAGAAATGAAACCAAACATTCAGGCATGTAGTTAGAATACAAGATGAAGAAATAAAAGAATCAAGGAAACTAAGGTAACCAAAAATAAGAAAGGCAATAGAGTGGCCAAACGAGAAGAGTACATTTGATATCAAGAATGTCCAAGATTTGGAAAATGGTTATTGAGGTTAAACATTATTAAGACTAAGTAGGAAAAGGGA
The DNA here is from genome assembly GCA_004027635.1 of Crocidura indochinensis. Classification (NCBI taxonomy): domain Eukaryota; kingdom Metazoa; phylum Chordata; class Mammalia; order Eulipotyphla; family Soricidae; genus Crocidura; species Crocidura indochinensis. Next base: position 717 of record PVKC010036089.1, read on the forward strand.
AGAAAATAGTAAACTTGACACGAGGGAACTCAGTTCGAGAATTGGTTTAGTATTGCATCCAGATATTTACTTTCTATTTATAGTTTAGAAAAAAATAAAAGAAATCTATTTTTCTTTTGGGAAATATCTGTGATCCTTAAATATGATAAATAAGTTATTTTAAAATAAATAAAAATAGAAATTTTAAGCAATGTTGGAGAAAATATGTCTGATGAGTGCTGCTTTTTTATATTTATCTGTTGTTGCACTCAGCCTGCAAGATATTTCATTTCACTTCTTTCATTACTCTCCCATTTGTTAATGCTGAACTGCTTTGCTTTACTGATAAGCAATTTTCTAATCTATGAGTCAAACTTAAGTTCAATAAAATCCTACCCATGGTAACTAAAACATTTAATCACTGCTCTGTTATAAATAAATTAATTTTATTTTTCTGTGACATAACGTGATAAAGCGTATGAAATGAGAAAAGCTTATCTTAATAAGATTATATGAATAAAGGAAGTAAAGTTATTATTTAGGTGAATTCCTTTAATGATTTGGAAAATTTAGTAGGTGTTTTATGGTATATTTTGTTGGAAAGAAATTTTACTTCCCTCTAAAATGAATGATATATGAAGCTATGTCGACTTACTTTTTCAATTTATTATGATTTGAGGGGTGAGCCACACCCTGTGATCTCAGGTGTTACTCATGAGTTTGCACTCTAAAATTACTTCTGGCAGGCTTGGAGAACTATAAGGGATTCCAGCAAATGACCTACCTGCTGTGCTATTGCTTTGCCCCATAAATTTTATTTTAAAATAAGACTGTCACCTGAAATTTCCTGTGGTCTGAGAGGACATATGCAAAGTAAGAATGTTTTGTTTAATCATGCTTAAATATAAGAAGAATCTTATACTTAAGTATAAAAAGACTATATATATATTGCTTTATAAATGAACTGATTGAAAAAAAGAATTATAGCGGCTTTTTAAAATTTAATTTTCATCTTCCTTCTTAAATATGTCTTAATTCTGAGCTACAATTTGCCTTAAATTTTTGGATAAACTCTAAAAAGCACTCTCTTCTTGATACTTCACTTGAATCTATTGAAACAATATGGTAAGAAATAACAAGAAATGTGAAGATGTCAATTGCCTTTATCTGAATTATGTTCCTACTTTATGGAATATTCAGCCCTCAGAGCTAAACACAGAAACCCTGGGAAGCTGGTCCTGGTAACTTCTCCCTCAGTGCAGAGTCACCTAGATGAGGTAAGACATAGCCCAGAGGTTCAGAAGAGTGAAGCAATTCTTCCATAAAACATCATAACACGTGGTGATAAAAACCAAAGTTCCTGGCATGTATGACCGGAGTAACCTGAATCCCTCTCAGTAATTTTTTCAGATTCCAACCACCCACTCAGCATCAATGCCCCAGCATGCTCTTCGAAAGATGACATCATCCATGACCTCTGCTAAGGGGTAAATCTTAGGGGAAAAAACTTGTTCTGGGAAAAAAAAATTCATTTTCTGACAATTTATTTCTAATTATTTGTTTCACATATTAAAATAAAGAAAGTGGTGATTTATACAGGCCTACCATTGAATTTGTCGAAAGTGATCTTTTAGGTCAGAGAAATAATATAGTGGATAGGACACTGGCCTTACTCACAGCAGTCCTGGGTTTGATCCGTGGTACACTGAGTGCAGAACCAAAAGAAAACCCTGAGCATAGTCAGGTATGACCCAAAGAAAGAAAAGAAGAAACAGACAAATCATCTATATGATCATAAGGTCCTTTTGATAATTATAAACTGTTTTCACCAGATTATCATGAAAGATAAGTAAAAAATAATTTTTGAGTAAAACTTCCAAAATTTAGTAGGAGTGGGAAGATAGAAGATTTTGGGTTGTCCAACTTGAAACATTTATATGAAAAATGAGGGCAAATTCTACGCTCTACTCCCTCTTGCTATTGCAATGGATCCATATAATATCCCATTTAACCAACTACTATTTAAGCATGTTTTTCATACAATCCAATATACATACCGTTCTATCTGGTTCATCAGTAATAAGAATAATTTTATAATTTTATACAAACTTTCATCAAAGGAGTTATAAATATAATTTGGGGGAGGCCGAAGGGAGATAGTTCAATGTACGAAGTGTATGCTTTATATTCACAAGGCCAGGTTCTGTCTGAGTACTACATGTAGTTCCCTTATCAGGAACTTTTAACCACCAGCTGGAATAGGCTCTAAGCACCATCTGCTGTGCCCCCCAAACAAGCAAAAATTTAAAAATACATAAATATATGTAATGTATGTTAATCAACATTTAAAGAATATAGCAACATTTTAGCCTCAAAACAGTAGTGAAATGGCAGAATTTCAAAACTATACATAGTACAGAGGTTAAGGCATTTTACTTGCATATGAGTGACCTGGGTTCAATCTTTGGCAATATATATGATTTCCCCAAGCATAACATATATGGATCCCTAAGCAGAGAGTTACAAAATAACACAGAGTTGTTGTGATCAAAAATATAATTTAATATCAATATAAATTTTAATTAGGATAGAGGATGTAGCCTAAGTGATATAATTCTATCCTTGCAAATGTGAGTGCAATCTCCATTACTGAGAGTTTTTTGAACACCCCTGTCATTACACTTCATTCTCCTTATAACCTTTGACCTTTATGTCTTTTTTTTTTAAATCAGTCTCTAAGAATTGTGTTGAGAGTCATAGAGATAATACAGTCTGTAGGACAATTGCCTTGTATGGAGCTAACCTTGGTTTGATCCCCAGCATTGCACAACATTCCCTGAGAACAACCAGAAATTATTCTTGCTCTTAGAGCCAGGAGTAGACTCTAAGCATCTCTATATGTGGCCCAAAATTTAAAAGAATGAGGTTAGAATTTAACATGACTTACATGATAGATAAGCTATTCAATGTGTGGACCTGTTCTAGTAGTGCACTAAGAATCACTTCACCTTTCTGGGCCTCAAATTCTGCATACACAAAGACCTTAAAGGGTAGTCTCTAGAGTGGTATCATGAACTGATTCAATGGATAAGATGATTAAGTAGCAAATATCTGTTCTGTAATTCAAATTCTTTTTGCCTGTTAGTTTAGTGATCATCTTCATCGGATCTTTGTCAGCAAACCTTTCAATCTATTTTTTGGAAATAAACAAAAAATTGACAGTGATTGATGGACTCAAACCATTTACATCATCCAATCATTATTCTGACTTATCAAGTATTTCCCGCAGTGTATACTGATAATCTGTCCAGATAACTTAATTGCTGCCAATAACTGAACTTTTTCAGTAATTAAAAATATATTAGGCCTATGGTCCACTCATCTCCTTCCAAAGGCTCTCCTTACTTTTATAAATTTTCCTAACATTTAAATGGACATATATATCCAAGTAAATGATTGTAAGATAATTATTATTTTTCTACCTACTGCATCTTCACAAATTCTTACTTTTCTCTCGTGCTTAGCTTTTATTTGAAGCTAGTAGACAAGAATGGTTGCTCAAGCATCCATGTGGCTTTTAAGAATCACACTATATATAGAAGAGGTAAAGAAATGGAGGAGAAACATATAAGAACATGTTCTGCTTTCTTTCCTACAGATATGATGCTATGAAAGATAACTTTAACAATATTACTTTTTACCCTTCTTCCCACTAGGAGAACAGTCTTGAAATGATTCAGACAGCCATTTCTTTTCAACTATGTTAGATGCCTTTTTTTAGAAGCTGTAAGAGATAATCAATACATTCTGAAATACTACAATAAATATCATGATAAATATGATTATAAGAAAATAAATCAATTATCTTAAAGCGATACTTGAAATCTATTTTAACTATTATACTGCTAATAACAGACTTGTTTGATGATTTAAAACTGACACCTAACTCCAATGAGTTCCGAGTTTCCTCATTCGAAAGTTGATGAGGTAGAACTGAGCGATTGCTAAAATATCCCTGTTAAGGAAAGATGAAACAATTCAAAGCATTTGAATACTACTAGAGTATTTCGCTATTGTTTTTGTTTGTTGAGCTTAGGTGGATTCTACAATGATTTCACACCTAATTTTCTGCATTCCTACAGGACTATAAGTACTGAGAAATATGGAGAAGTTACTCAGCTTAAATTTTTTTTATATTAAATAATCTGTGATAAAAACATTTTATCCCATAGGTTGAAGGCTAGAAAGTCTAAAATCAAGGTCTGGACAAAATCCATTTCTTGTGAGGATCCTCTTCCTAACAAAAAATGTTACATTATTGTTGTACATTTCCTGGTAGAGATCGGAAAGTCTAGTGATTCCCTAATTTTTAGGTCAGTAGTCCCATCCTGGGGTCCTACCCTCATGACTCATCTAAGTTCAATTCCCAAAGATCCCTCTGTTCAATATCTCATTAGGAATCAGAGCTTCGGCAGATGAATTGGAGAAGGGTAGGGGTGCACAAACATTAATTCAAATGGACACATATCTTCCTACTTGTTACTTTCATACTTTTGTCAGTTTTGTTACAACTTCTTAATGTTTACACCTCATTTTACATACATTCTTTCCATCTTCCAAGCACTGTTGCACTGTTGGTTCTTATTTCTCTAGATTCTCATACAAAACTTGATAATCAGCCTTTTAAGGGCTAGAACCTTAATCATGCTTTAATGCCACCATAAAGGATATTTGAATTTGATTTTTGAAACCTATGTGATACTGTATCTTAAATAAAAGCAAGAATAAAAAGGCAACCATTTATTTTCATTGAGCTAAGAAGGCTCTACAAGGGTATAAATGTTTGTGCTCCATCATTTAATATTAAACTGTAACTTTCTATATTCTTTGATCTTTACACTTAGAATTCTTTTCTTCCGCTGCCCTCCCTCACTATTATCATCTCAGGAATGTTATTTGAGTCTGAAAACTTGTTTGCATTTTGCATTGTTTGTTCTCTTGATTTTTTTGTTATAATATAGCATAAGACAGATGATCTAGGATTTCACTTTCTCCTCTTGACTTCTTTTGCTTATATATATATAAGACCTCAATTTTTCTTCTTGAGTAACATAGGCAAGTCTCCATCTATTCTTTAACTGAATAAAATTCTACTATGTCTATAGAGGTTTTTATATCACACCTTCTTTATCTTCTCAACTATCTTTGAGCTCTTGGGTTGTTTCTGAAATACTATAAAATATTTTAGATACACATATCTAACTAATGATTTGTATTATAAGGATACAATAACATGGGATAAATTGTCAGGGCATAAGATAGTTCTATTCAATTTTTTAAAGTCTCTGTACCTTTTTTCTTAGAGAATGATGAGGGTTCATTTTTAATCATATTCCCTTCAACACTTGTTTGTTTTTTCTAAACTTCTTTTACAAAGGCAATTCTCATAGGTGTAGGGTGATATTTTATTACTTTTTTACTTACATTTCCTAAATAATAGACAACAGTGAACACATTGGACATTTATATATATTTTTTGAACAACTATCTTTTAGCTCTTCTTTTCATTTTTTGATGGAGTTGTTTTATTACTAAGTATTGTAAATGCTTTATGTATCTTAGATATTAGACATTTGACAAATGTATAATTTACAAACATTGTATTCTGTCTGTAGTATGTATTTTTGTATTAACCATGGCTTAGCAGAAACTAGATTAATATGATCCTGTTTATGTTTTTTTAACCTTGTTAAATATTTGAAATCAGTATAATGTAGTGTTCTTATCTTTTCTTTAATGTGTTTATGGGTTAGTGTCTAATATCAAGATCATGATTGTTGTTGTTGTTGCTTTGTTTGGGGGGTCATACCCGCTGGTGCTCAGGGATTACTCCTGGTTATGAGATCAGAAATTGCTTGCGGCTTGGAGAACCATATGGGACACTGGTGAGTGAACACAGGTCTGTCCTGAGGCAGCTGCTTGCAAGGCAAACACCCTACCACTGTGTTATAGCTCCAGTCCCTAATATCAAGACTTTAATTCAAGTAAATGCTTATCTTTAAATTAACAGAAAAAAAACATAGTTCAAAATTTTGATGAAAAAGTACGTTATATAGTTCCTAATTAAAACATTTAATATGGTGAAAATAAGTGTTAGTAATCTGTTGAACTAAATATGTTAGGAATAACAGCTACACGGTGAAATTAATTTAATAGTCTATTTTAAAATATGATTACTATCTGATTGGAACTCTTGTCAGAGGGGCTAATATAAAAATTAGAATAGCACTTTTTATTTATGATTTCTTTCCTTTTAGAAGTATTTGTTTCCAAAGTATTCATTACAAAGGTTCAAAAGTTGAAGTGTACATTAAATTCTGTAATTAGAAGTTATCTTCAGAAAAAGATAATTGCTTGCTTTAAAATGGAATACATTTGAAATAAGTCATTCAAAAGTACAAAAGAGCCTTTAATATTTTAGTCTGTTTAAACTCTCATTAAATTGCTCATAGTAGTGAAATGAATAAGCAAATGTTAAAATTCTGAAGTTTAAAATAACCTTAGGCACTAATACTGTTTCTAGGGTTCACAGAGAGCTCAGACAAGGCTGGACTTGGGCCCTCTCTTCTGACAAGGACTCAGAAACTGCAGAGTTCTGAGGATGGGGTGACTCAACCAAAGATGCTCTTATTCATGCCAATACTTTACAGCATGATTCAGATTCAGACTGAATTGCCCTTGAGCAAAAACAGAAGAGTAGGAGCTTTGTGTTCTAAGAAAATATACAATGTGTGTTTTAAAGAAAGGCTGAAATCAGAGAAGGTCATGGGTTTGAACTTTTGAGTCCTATCTGAAAAGAACTCTTGATAATTGCTCATTGTTACTTTCTATAAGAAAAAGAAGAATGAATTTTCCCTAGAAGAAATAGGGTGGCAATTAATTTTTTAATTAAAATGGTGCACAATTTTAGTCTTTGACCCTAGTTTCTGGGTTCATTTTTCTTTTTGAAATATAGATACATATGTAATGTAATTTCAATGAAGAGAACAGATCGTATAGGTATATCTGTGTGTCTATAAATCCATATATGTATATATATGCACGTGCATATATTACACATGTAATATAATTTCAATGAAGAGAACAGATCGTATAGGTATATCTGTGTGTCTATAAATCCATATATGTATATATATAGAGGAAGAACAAGAGTAGTAAGAGTTGAAAAGTAGAGGAAAGAAAGTTAACTTGCACAACCACTTTAAAATCTCCTTCCACCAGTTATTTCACATTGAATTATAAGCATATCTCCAATACCCTTTCTACGAAGTTTTCATATACACATATTTATTTATTAGAAAGCATGGGCTTATATTGCAAAGCTTGATTGTCTTATTATTAAATAGAAAAATAAGTGTAAAGTATTATTTGTAACCTGATGGTTTTATTTCTAGTACTAAAACTATGCAATGTCAGTTCTGAATGTAAAATAAACATAGAAATTGACAGAGGAAAATTAGTTTAAAGCAAAATACATATTTATTTCATAGTAATTTTGACAAATTTCCTTCACCTCATGGCTTTTGGTCAACTTTAGTTTCACAGATAAGTGACTAGTAAGGGTTATCTGTACTAGGAGGAAGAGGGGAAAATTTGATTTGTAAACTATAATGATTTGTGACTATTAAGAAAATCAGGAACTGGAGAGGTAGTGCAAGAGGTAAAGTGTCTGCTTTGCGTGCGCTAGCCTAAGACAGACTCCAGTTTGATCCTCCTGTGTCCCATATGATCCCCCAAGCCAGGAGCAATTTCTGAGCACATAGCCAGGAGTAACCCTGAGCCAAAAATCCACCCCCAAAAGAAAGAGAGAGAGAGAGGGAAAGAAAATCAGTGGGGGACTGGAGCGGTGGCTCAGCCGTAGGGCCTTTGCTTTTCACCTGGCTAACCCAGGACAGCCTGCGGTTTCATCCCCTGGAGTCCCATATGATCTCCCATGTCAGGAACGATTTCTGAGTGCATAACCAGGAATAACTCTGAGCTTCACTGGGTGTGTCCCAAAAACAAAAACAAAAACAAAAGAAAGAAAATCAATGGTAGAATGTATTATTGGTTCTTAGATAATATATCTTCTAAGACTCTGGAAATTTTATATCACCAACTCAAGAGAAAACGAAAATATATAATAGCATAAATATTTTAATTTCCACAACAAAGTATATCTAATTTACAGTTTTACTATAAAGTGCTTTAGTATAAACTTTAGTATGAATGAACATTTAAAGAAAACTGAATTTGGTGAACTATTAAGTCTTTTAAATTATATTACCACAAGACCAGATGTAACCAGATTAAAAAAAAAAAAAACTAAGATGGCCTCAAATTTAATAACATCCAATTGCTTTTTTCCCTAGTTCTTAATTGGCCAGAAAATTCATCTGAAATTGCCCAGTAACGGACTGAATCAAATGTATATTATTCAGTTGTTAAAAATATCTTGCCATTGTTTTGATGACAATATGAGATCTGGGTGGTGTCAAGTAATGACCTCGTCATTATTTTCTTTTATGCTTATAAAGTACTGTGGCATCATGTTCAACTCCTCTGATTCTATCACAAAAGACTAAGAACAAAGGAATAAAAAGTAAGATATTTTGTTTGCTTGTTTGTTTTACATTTGTGTGAAGTCAAGTGCTCTATATTCTGGATAAACTGAAACTATATTCTGAACTATATACTAAAATATATTCTGAATATCTTGAAAGGTTTTTCTGAAGCACTGAACCATCTTCCAAATAACAGTTGTTTAACAGCCTGAAGCTAAATCTAAGCCTTTCTCTCAGTAGGCAAATGGCCTTGTGTAAAATCCCAGAGTATTTTGTTTCAGCTACAAAAGCCATTAACAATGTGGGTCGTTCTTGTTAAGAATGAATGATTTGCAAACTAGCTATCACTTTCCCCATTGTGGATAAGAATATAAGACCAAAATAATAATATGTTATTTTTTCTTGCCCATTATAATAAGCATAATGAAGAAATCCTGAAGAGACAGCTTCAAATTTAGTACAGTTGTACAAAATAGCAGAGGTTGCAACGCCCCAAAACTTCTCTCCAGTGTCTCCACTCAAATTATTACCCTCATATTCATTTTTCAGTCCCACTCCTAAACATTAATATCTTCTAGATCTGCCATTTAATTTTCAGTTTCCTTTGTTATGGTTACCCTCATGTTGCTTTATATTTCCAATTACTCTTTACATTTTTTGCCAGAATCAGTGTGTTATACTAAAATGTTAATACTTAAAGGATATGATGCAGCATATACAATTTCTGGGAGTTAAGGAAACAAAAATCTACTGAAAAAGTCAGCCACAAACCAGAAAAGGTTAAAAGTACTCTCTGATAACGGCTGGTAGAGGGGATCTTTGTGACTGGTTGTCTGTGTAAAATTAGTTTAGTAATCTTTTTTGCTTTTAAGGTAATTGGCATACTACTATTATTTTGGAAGCCACATGATTTTCAATACTGTCAATGATAGGTTTTCATTTATACAATGTACCAGAACCACACCTTTCACTAGAGTGTCAGCTTTCTTCCCCTCCTTTTAGCATCCTTCCCCCTTCCTTCCAGTTCCCACATCAAGTAACCTCAGTTCTATAGACCAGTTCTTATTTTTTGCTGACTCTGGTTACTGCTTGTTCCCTAACCATGTTTCTTTATATTCAGCATATGAAAGAGATTATTCTGTATTAGAATATTATTTTAAAATGTATTGATTGGGTGACAGCAAGCTAATCTGGAAGAGTTCAGGAGTGGAAATCTCTATTACAAGCAGTAATCAAGCTAAATATTTTTTCAATGATATAATTAAAGCAAAAATCTTTGACATCAATCAGCATACCAATTTCCCATGATTTGAATTTATTGTTGCACATGACTACCCTTCAAAGCCTTCAGGGCTTATACTCTTCACACAGAAAAATGGCCATGCTACTTATTCTGTACTACAAATGTGAGCAAAACTATCATGTATTATTTTTAGGCTGGTCACAATAAAAGACAACTGGAACTATCCATCTCTTTAGTCTATGCTACCTAAAAGTTGACACCCTAACCTACATGGAAATGTTTCTATTAGATTCTCCATTAGTCCAGACTGCTAAATAAAATAATGGCCCTTACCAACACTCCCCTCTATTAAACTGTAATATGAGTGGAACATATATGTCTGTTGTCTTCAGTCACTGAAATAAGAGGATGATCAGTTATAACACACACCACTACTTGAACTTGGTTAGTGGTCTCATATCGATTTTTATGGTCAAAAAACACGCTTGGGTAAGGTGGTGCTAGAGGTAAAGTGTCTGCCTTGCAAGCACTAGCAAAGGAAGGACCGTGGTTCAATCCCCCGGCTTCCCATATGGTCTCCCAAGCCAGGGGCAATTTCTGAGAGCTTATCCAGGAGTAACCCCTGAGTATAAACAAGGTGTGGCCCCAAAATCCCCCCCAAAAATTAAAAAAAAAACCCACACTCTTGCTATGCAGATTTTTGATAAGACTATCTAAAGAAACAGACAAATATAACTAACTGCTATGCTACTGCCAGAAATAAACTACTCCTTATGTAAGTTATTTAAAAATAGTCTTGTTTCAGAAGTACACATGAGTTGATTGATCAGAATGGTGTATACAAGCTGCCATCACTGTAGGTAGACCTGACCAGGCAGTTGGGAAGATTCTTAGTGCATAGTGTTAGATGGATGTCCAAATTCACTTTTTTGCATCTGGCTGACAAGTTATCACAGCACCACTTGTTGAAGAGGCTTTCCTTTCTCCAGTTTGCTTTTTTAACCCTTTATCAAAGATTTTTTGATTGTATGTCTGGAGAACATTCTCTGAAAACTCAGGTCTATTCCACTGATCTGAGGGTCTGTCTTTATTCCAATACTTCTGTTTTAATGATTATTGCTTTGTAAGACAATTTAAAGTTGGTGAAGGTGATGCATTCCATATTCTTTTTAATCAGGATTGCTTTAGATATTCGTGGGTGTTTATTGTTCAAAATGAATTTCAGGAGTGTTTGATCCACTTCTTTGAAGAATGACATGGTATCCCTAGAGAAATTACATTAAATATGTACAATGCTTTGGGGAGTATTGCCATTTTAATTATGCTAATCATCCCAATCAATGAACAGGGTACGTGCCTCCAATTCCTTTTGTATTCTTTTATTTCTTGAAGCAATGTTTTGTAGTTTTCTTTGCATAAGTAAAAGGAAATCATGACTAGGATAGAAAGTCCACCACAGAACTGGGAAACTATTCACCCAACAGCCATCAGATAAGGGGCTAATATCTAAGATATACAAGGTACTAACAGATATACAGGATACTTAACAAAAAAAATCTAACACCAACAAAAAATGGGGAGCAGAAATGAATCTTTCAAAGAAGAAATACAAATGGCCAAAAGGCATGTGAAAAAATGCTCCACATCACTAATTCATAAGGGGTATGCAAATTAAACCAACAGTGAGGTATCATTTCACGCTGAAGTGACTGGCACACATCACAAAAAAAAAAAAAAAAAAAAAAAAAAAAAAAAAAAAAAAGAACAATCAGAGCTCATTGGGGTGTGAGGAGAAAGGAAATCTCATACACTGTTGGTGGACATGCCATCTAGTCTAGCGTTTATGGAAAACAATAAGAAAACAATTTAAGATTCCTCAAAAACTAGACATTGAACTTCCATATGATCCAGCTATACCATTTCTAGGACTATACCTAGGAACGCAAAATCACAATACAAAAATGTCTTCCTCACACCTATGTTCATTGCAGAACTATTTACAATAGCCGTTTTGGGAACAATCCAGCTGCTTGACAAAACATGAGTGACTAAAAAAACCTTTGGTACGAGTGCCAGAGTGATAGCACAGCAGTAGAGCATTTGCCTTGTATTCATCCAATTCAGAACAAACATGGGTTTAATCCATGACATTCCATATGGTCTCTGAGGCAGGAGCAATTTCTGAACACAGAACCAGGAGTAACACCTGAGCATCACAGTGTATGGCCAAAAAAACAAAACCAAAAACAAACAAAAAAGAGCCTGTGGTACATCTCTACAATGAAATACTATGCAGCTTTCAGGAAAAATGAAGTAATAAAATTTCCCTATACATGGATGGACATGGAAACTATTTTGCTGAGTGAAATAAGCCAGAGGGAGAGAGATAGATATAGAATAGTCTTACTCATCAGTGGGATTTAAGAAAAATAAAAGACATAATTGTATAACACCCAGAGACAATAGAAGCGAGGGCTAGAAGGACCTGCCATGGTATAAAGTTTATAAAAAATAGTGGCGAGTGCAGATAGAAAAGTAACTACACTAATAACTATCATGACAATGGTAGTGAGTGAAAATAAATAGAATGATTGTCTCAAATACAGACAGGAGGTGTTGGAGAAGGAATGTGGGTGGCATTGGTGGTGGAAAAGTTGCGCTAGTGAAGGGGCATGTTCTTTTTTATAACTGACACCCAACTATAAACATGTTTGTACTCATGGTAAATAAATAAAGATA